>JAOWBR010010679.1:0-16681 GCA_028571145.1 Dionaea muscipula
TATTACTTTGATATGTCCTGATGTCCAGTTATGATTTGTTGTTGAGTCCTTACCTCTGAAGTTTTCTACTACTGTCAAATATATCATCTTTATATTCCTGTTGATTCCTGCTTCATATATATATATATATATTGGGCCTATGGCCGTCTAGCAGTTTATATTCATGGACTATCCTGTGTACTTACTAAGCATTAAGCTTACGCACAATTTCTTTAGTGCCTGGGCGTATCCTTCCTCACGTCCAGTTGACAGGTTGAGCTCACAATTCTCACTTACATCACAACAGTCTGCAGAGGAGGATTCCGACTTAGGTGATTTTTGTGAGTTTGGATGTCATTATTTTAGAAAGATTTGAGGACTGCTAGATATGTTATCTTTTCAGTTTGACAACAGTATTGTATTTATATTCTATATTATGGATTTTAGACCCTTGTGCCACTGTTGCATGCTTTAGAGATTTTTAAAATACTCTACCTGGGATTGTTGGTTCCGATGGGGTCGGGAGAGTGATGTGATTATGTTATTCTTTTTATTTATTTTATTAATTATTTATTAGCTTTCGTAGGACTCATTAGGGCGTTGACCTCATCGGCGCGGTCTAATCCTGAATTAGTGGTTAATCCGGGTTTGGGTCGTGACAATAATAGTATGAGAGATCAATTATTAAATGGTTGTTTAGTTATTTATATAGAGAAAGATATCTTTTTGGGTATTAATGATGATGACATTGTAAATCAATTTCAAAATATAAGAACTCATAGAGAATAACCGTAGATTTTATTTTTATTAGCTGAATTTGTAATTATGGTTTTCCTTCGTCATAAGTGAGTTTTTTTTTAATGAAAAAAGTTAGAGGTGTCATCCTCTTTTTCTTTTTTTTGAAAAACTTATAATTTTTTAAAACGCACCCTCATTATAAAAATTCTGGATCCGTCACCGATGCCAATGAGTGGAGATGCCCCAGAGGGGCTATCTTTTATTGCAGCCTATGTGATGATTTCCTGCATGACTTTGTTGGGACGAGTGGGCCTGTTGAGCTGTATGCCGGTGTGTGGCATTTATCCTTGTTTGTGGATTGTATCTGTTGTTAGTCCTTCAACTATTTTACTGTCTAGCTACGTTTATTTGTTGAGTCACTGCCTCTATAGTTTGGTGCTGTTCTTATTATGCTTTCATTTACATTCTTTTGCCTCAACTTCATATATTTTGCCATGGGCTATTTGAGCATTTATACCCATGAGTTATGTGTATACTTATTGGCTTACGCACTCTTTTCTTGGTGCCTGGGTGCAACTCCTTCTTTCGTATCCAGATTTGTAGCAAGTATTTGTATTATTGTAGTAGACTGAAGAGCTACTAGAGATCCAGTGGTACCAGTTATTTTGAAGGATTGAGGTTGTTATCTTGGTAATCACTTTTAAACTGACGGCGACATTATCCACCACCATGCTCAGATCTTCACTCTCTCTCCCCAACACCTTTGGCCGCCTCCGCAAATCAAACCCACTTCCATTTCACCCTCTCTCTCTTCCCCTTCCTTTTCCGATGCTCTCTCTCTCCTCACCATCCCTACTCCATTCAACTCTTCCATACACCACCGCCACATCCTCCGCCTCTACCGTCACCGCCGCCGCCACAGAGATTCCGATTTCTTCTTTAGACAAAGGTCAGCCATTTTTTATTCCTGTGAAAAAAGTCCATATTCAGTATTCGACCTTTTTGTGATTCTTGATTGATTGATGGATTGATTGTTTAGTGGTGAAGACTCAGTGGAAAGCGGCCATTGATTTCAAGTGGATAAGGGATAATAGGGAGGCTGTTGCTGCAAATATTAGGAACAGGAAGTCCGCTGCCAATTTGGATTTGGTGCTTGACCTCTACGACAAGATGTTGACTCTTCAGAAGGTCAGAATCTGATCTCTGAGAAAAAACAAAATGCCCGCAGCAAGTGTTTGCGGAACTGTGATTCTATAAATGTAGTGGCGAGTATGGAACATCTGTGATTTTTCTTCTATACTTTCATATTAGGGTAATCCGTACACCGCACGGAGAAAAAAAAAATATTACAAGAAATTTTCATCCTACCTATCATTGATGTGATATTTATATTAGAGAGGATTTGTCTTTATAATTGTCTCCAAATTCAAAATCTACCTCCTTTAATATTATTAATGTTATGTGTGGTTTGAGATTGTGAATAATTGTGAATTTTGAACTAATGGTGTCGTGGACATTGCTGATTTTGGGGATAATTGGGATGGAGTGCTTGTGTAGTTGTACTTTGGATGTATTGAACATTTACCTATTACGGGAAGCAAAATTGAAAATAGTTCCATCATGAACCTGCAAAATTTGCTGTTACATCGTGTGTAAGATTGCACCCACTCCTCCACTAGTACTAGTTGTGCTTTTTCTTGGTGAAGTCCTTATGGATGATTTTTTCCTGTAGTTTAGTTTGCTAATATAACTCTTGCCTCCATATCTTCTGTGAAGTAAACTGATGTACTGTCATACACCATCTAGTTCTTGAATGTATGGAATGTTCATGGGAAGCTCTCGTTGGTACGAAACACAATAGATGACTTTGGGGCTTATTGGAAAATTGAATTACCAAAATATAATCATAAATACTACATGATCGTATAATTGGTTTCTTCCACTATGCATAAAGGTTACACTAAGTTTTAGTCCAAATTCAATTATGGACAATATTTTTACCTAATTGATCATTTTATAGCATGATGGAGAAAATAGCATCTAGAAGTTATGCAAATGAACTTCTCAGGACTAGGATGAGTTTGCAAGGTAAGGATAATCACTTTATCTGGGGTAAAAACTTTAGTATATTTAGTTACAGACATTGTGATACTTTTTATGAGGATGTTTTGATGTGCAAGTGTAAAAAGGGAAGGATAGGAGCACTAGAGTTGATTACTTCTCAGTTTTAGCTAATTGTTTCTGACAGAAAGCAGGAAGTTGAGAGGCTTCGTGGGGAGAGAAATGCAGTTGCTAACAAGATGAAAGGAAAGCTTGAGCCATCTGAGCGTCAAAAACTCATAGAAGAAGGTGTAAATTATTTATGATTTTATGCTTCTCAATTAAAAATCTCTTTATTAGGTTGTTAGTTGTCATGCTCTGGATTTAGGTAAGAACCTGAAGGATGGACTTGCTGGCTTGGAAGAAGAGTTACTTAGGATTACAGATGAACTTCAACAAGAAGCACAATCCATTCCAAATATGACTCACCCAGATGTGCCAATAGGAGCTGAAGATTGCTCAACATTAAGAAAGATGGTAACTTTGCTTCTCATGATCCACATCTCTGGCTCTCTTGCATTCTCGAATCTTATCTTCAGGAATTGTAGTTGTTGCACTGAGGCATGTAATCCCATTCTCTTGTGGTTTATCAGGTGGGCAGCCGACATGAGTTCCCTTTCCCTATAAAGGATCATTTTCAACTTGGCAAAGAGCTTGATCTTTTTGATTTTGATGCTGCTGCTGAGGTAAACAATCTAATGATTTTGTGTTGAGTCATTAGTGCAGGGAAACTGGCCCATAGTCCTGAGCTTGTCTGCTAGTTGGTTCTTTTGAAGAATGAGTGCTCATGTAGTGCTCTATTTAATAGCCTTGTGTTGAATCGTTAGTGTAGGAAACTGGCCCATAGTCCTGAGCTTGTCTGCTACTTGGTTCTTTTGAAGAAGGGGGGTGCTCATGTGGTGCTCTAATTAATTGTCTATTTGTTTAGGTCAGTGGCTCAAAGTTCTACTACCTGAAAAATGCAGCAGTTATACTGGAGATGGCCCTTATCAATTGGACTCTTTCTGAAGTCACAAGAAGAGGTTTTACAGCTATGACAACTCCGGAGATTGTAAGGTCCTCTGTTATAGAAAAGTGTGGATTTCAGCCTCGTGCGGAAAATACCCAGGTTTCTTTACAGTTTCATTCTTCGTAATGAAATTCGTTCAATACCACATCATGTTTGAAATGTATTTTAGATTATGAATACAGTTGAATGAGTAATATTTATTGATTTCCATTTTTAGTTATTCAGTTGTTAAATTGGTTACAGGTTTATTCTATTGAGGGTACTGACCAATGTCTCATTGGCACTGCTGAAATCCCCATTGGGGGAATTCATATGGAATCTATTCTTTCGGAGTCTTCATTGCCTTTGAAGTATGTGGCTCATTCCCATTGCTTTCGTACTGAGGCTGGTGCTGCTGGGACTGCAACTAGGTAATTTACCTTGAATTGCTTCTGGTTGAATGGGTTGAGTTCTTTGTCTCAGGAAGTGTACCAAGCTTTGCTAATACATCTGCGTTCTGCTTTCGTCACTTTTGCATGATTACTTTCACTATCTCATTAACTTTAAAATTTCCTATGGTTTCTTTGATACTTCCTCTCTTCCTTCCTTCCAATTGCAATGGACCTTTTGCATGATTACTTTCACTATCTCATTAACTGCTGCTTATTGCAGTTCCATTTTGTTTGGGATGGTCAGAAGGTTCTCATTTCAGAATCTCTTTATGCATATTCTAAGGGTGGTTCTTCTGAATGGAAGTTCTTAAACCCATGATCTCCCAGTGACAATGAAGCGACTTTAGCGATGCACCACCTCACACTCAGCATTCACAATTCACTGCTGGTATAAACCTCCATTAGGAGATGAGGCTTCATTATGTGACTATTAGCATGATCATTTTCCTTTTTTAGGAAGCACTTTGTTCATGTTTCGAAAGGAATTTGTACTTTCCTTTTCCCCATATTCAATCATTACATAACAATGGGTTGTACTTCTTCTTTATTGAAGAGTCTGGCCAGTGATCTCACATATTCCTTGTTGGTTTATGTAGAGGCCTTTACAGAGTTCACCAGTTCAGCAAGGTTGAGATGTTCATTTTATGCAGACCACAAGACAGTGACATGTATCTTGAAGAGCTGATTGGAATTGAAGAAGGTCTCTTTGCAAACCTGGGTTTTCATTTCAAGTAAGGATGTTTTGATGTTGCTTTTACCTACTCTTTGGATTGCTGTAATCTGCATTTACTTGTACTAATCTTTACTGCTTGCCAGAACCTTGGATATGGCTTCTGCAGATTTAGGTGCGCCTGCTTTCCGCAAGTTTGACGTTGAGGCATGGATGCCTGGCTTGGGACGATACGGCGAGGTAGTTTTATGCCCTCCTTTTGTTTTGCTCCTGTTACCATGTATCATTGGTTGATAGACTATTAACATGACTTGAATGATATGTCTATCCGGTTGACCCGGCTACCTGGCTGACCCTGTAGCCGGTTACCCGGGACCCGAATACTGGGTAATCGGACTGGGTCAGCAAGGGTAAAAATGTAACCGGGTCGGGTCCGACTCGGTCTGGGAACCCAAAACCCGACCCGGTGAACAGTCCTAATTACCCAAATGATGTCTATCCTAGAAATCCGAACTTTGCCCATTCACTTTCCTTCCCTTCTGCTTTTATTTTTTATCCACGTTCTGCATTCACTTGCGAATTCTAATTCTGATAATGATTTTTGTGACAGATATCAAGCGCTTCAAATTGTACCGACTACCAAAGCCGACGATTAGGAATTCGATACCGCCCATCGGAGCCTGCATCATCAACATATACAAAGAAGGGCAAGAGCAACGCACCACCACAGTTCGTGCACACATTGAATGCCACTGCCTGTGCCGTTCCAAGGATGATTATATGTTTGTTGGAGAACTACCAGCAAGAAGATGGATCTGTTATAATTCCTAAACCATTAAGGCCCTTCATGGGTGGCCTTGAGCGCATTACTTCAAAGGTATGTTAGGAAATATGGTGTTGATGCTTAAATTAAGTACCTTTAATTTTGGTAGGGGAAGTGAAGATGAAACTTTTGAAGAGAAGAAACAAGTTTCATAGTGCCTGAAAATTTCTTGAATTGAATTTTTGAAGAATAATGCAAGATAGAAGAAATTTGGGAGCAATTCTAGTGCAGACTGTCATTTTCTGGTCTCGTCATTGTTGATGAAGTATTGTTATCACTTCTTGCTCCCTGTTCCTTTGTTTAGTTTCTTTTAACATCTTTGATGTCTAAAGCCAATGTGTTGATTGATGTCTGTATTATCGAAATCCGATCAGGATCATCATGTAGGATCATCCACTATGCATTAGATTGTGATTGCTAAGGCCATCAGGGAAGGAGGGAGGGGAAAAAAAAGAAAGAACATGGGATAAGGATCCCTGGATTCCTTATCCTTATCCAGGGGTCCTATTGCACCTAGAAAATCCCGGAGGCTGTCAACGTCCAGAATCTTCCAAGGACAAACATTAAAGTCCCGATCCGATTGGGATGGAGCTGGCTTCGGTCGGCGGAGAGGATCCGATCGGCTCGGAGGAGGAGTAAAAAGTGATTCAAAGGTGATTCTGATCCGCTCTAGAAAGAACATGAGAGGAAATGAGTAAACGTCAGAGGGTATCTCGAGGTATGATCCCGGGGAGACCACTCAAATGCCTAAGTCAGCACGTGTGTGAAAAATGATCGGAAGCTTCTGCGTAGAGGAGAACCGGGAAAAGCACGAAAGAGAGAAAGATCAGTTGAGGTTTGGGATAAGAAGGATCAGAATGGGCAAGCAGGCGAGTATTGTCAAACGGAAATGAACGAACAAAGGATGGTCGGACAGGCGACCGGGTAGGGTCGTGCCGGTCATGACACAGCAGGGATCAGCCGAGAAGGGAAGAACATGGGTGTGTTGGCAGTGAGCTGGACAGAACACGACCAGACAAGGCGTGTCTGGGAAAGGCTAGACACGGGCTTGTCCAGGCCGACACGACCGTGTTTTGGGCAAATGGGCCGGGGTAGAACACCATCGGGCAGGTCGTGTCCGGGCAAGGTGGCTGGTCGGCGGCTGAGCAGGGTGCTCCGGGCAAATCTAGCCGATCGAAAAGGACAGAGAAGGAGATTGGCCTCAGAGAGAGAGAGAGGGATGAGGGGTATTTATAGGCTAAAAAAAGAGAAACACGAGCGTGTCGGGTGGGACACGATAGTGTTCTGGGCAGAGTCAACACAGGCGTGTTGTCCGGACAGAGCGACTATGGAACTTCGAAAAGCTCGTTTGAGCAATTCGGGATTCCGATCGACGAACGGTCAGCGACCACGTGCTTCTGGCAAGATGGGGAATCATCCGAGACGGATTCAGTCGGGTCAAGCTGGACGTTCCATGCTCGAATCTTTTGTTCACGTGTCCCTAGGGGATATTTCCGTAAAACAAACAAGGTAAGGGTGTGTTTGATTTTTTCATAGATAAATGGGGATAATGATGGAGGATAAGAAGTGAGATAAATAATGATGAGATAGTGGGTTGGATAAGTTATGTAATTTGTTGATTTTACAAACTTGTTTGTTTTGTAGATAAAATGGTTGGATAAAATTCGTCGGTAAAAATTCGTCGGGAAAAGTTCGTCGGAAAAAGTTCGTCGAAAAAAAGTTCGTCGAAAAAGGTTTGTCGGAAAAAATTCGCCAAGGAAAGTTCGTCGAAAAAAGTTCGTCGTGAAAAAAGTTCGTCGAAATAAAATTAGCCGGAAAAATTTGGTCGAAAGAAAGTTCGGAAAAAATTCGTCGGGAAAAAGTTCGTAGGAAAAAGTTCAGGAAAAATTGGTCGGAAAAAAGTTAGGAAAAAATTGATCGGAAAAAGTTCGTCGAAAAAAGTTCGTCAGAAAAAATTCGTTAGAAAAAATTCTTATTCGTCATCATATGCGCATGCGGGATGTACAATATCAGCATGCGAGATTTGTTTTCCTTATCCCGCATGCTAAGTAGTGAAATCAAACGTTTTATTTATGTCGCTGATCTCTTTTTCAAAATGGGTCGGCTTTTCCCCCTCCCAAATTAGTTTTCCCCTAAATGGTGGTCCCTCCTTCTCCCTTTCCATTATACTCTTTCCTAGTTCTTTTTTTTTTTTTTTTTGTTATCTTTTAGTTATCTTTTAACTGTTGTTTTTAGTAACATATTTTTTTTTTATATCTTTTATTTTATTTTATTTTATATCATATCTTATATTTTATTTTATTTTAGCTTATATCATTTTTTCTTTTATATCTTTTATTTTATTTTATATAATGTCTTATATCTTATTTTATTTGATATCTTAAAAATTCTATAAAAAGTATCTCACCACAACAAGCATTTCATCTACAAAATTTAAACAATGTCTTCTCTCGAAACATCCGTTGAGAAAATTGATAAGATGTTGAAGCTGCAATTTGGAGATATTAGAGATTCATTCGAAAAGTCTAAAAATATATGGCTCCACATTTAAAATGATGACATTTACAATGAGGTGCGATGCCATATTTCCTTGGAGACATTGAATCGAATTGATCGTCAGCTAAAACAGGTTGGTGACGGGTATACAGAGTTAGCCGATCATTGCAAATGTACGTAAACGTTACATATGGTTTGCCATGTAAGTATAATCTCGCGTATTATCGATCACGATCCATACCAATTCCACTGGACCATATTCACGCTTATTGGACGAGGTTATCCATGAGTGTAAGTTGGTCAAATCAGGACAATTCATCTTCCGATAAAATATTAATGCTCTGGAATAAGTTAAATGACATGAATCCAACGATAAGAGATCATATGTTGAATAAAATGATCGATATGGTGGATTCATCTGGTATCATCATTGAAACACCCGCCTACAACACAACGCACAAAGAAAGATCTAAGGATAAAAAAGAACAAAGTGGACGACGAATACCTTCTTGTTTAGAGTTGTCTAATTCAGGATCTTTGAAAGCATCCGGCTCAGATGGTGAAAGACCTTTAAGTGTTCCGAATGCTCAAGAAATTCCGACTCAGATTTCTGCCAAACAATCAATGATCCATACATAATGCAATTACCCGGGGCTTATTGAGGACATATTAGTCATACCGTTGACGTCCTTGTGGATGATAACTGCAGATATAGAGCGATAGTTACAAAAATCGGATATACTTAAAATTGTTGGAAACAAGCGCGGATGAATCTTTTTAATGAGATTGAACAGAATAAGGAAATGTATGATGCAATTTTTCAACAATAGGGTTACAGAAGCAATCTGCTATATGCACTAAATTGCTTCCAGTTTCCGACGTTATCGACACATTGGATGGATTGTATGAGTCTCGAAATTGTCATCGCATCGCGGTACAATGTTGTACTGCATACATTTGCTCCTCAAAGTTTATCTTGCTTCATTCACTTGCCATTAAGATCATCGCCAAATCCAGAACGAGAACGTGGACATATAGCTATTGTATTTGTTAACCAAAATCATTTTATTCAAGTATTCTTGCGTCCTCATTATCCCATATCACCAATCTCATAATAATGGTTGAAGAATGCATCTGAAGAGAGTAAAGGATGAGTGATTCCATATGTATCACATATTTAATTATGGTTCGATATAATAGGAACTACTAGTAAAGGTGAAATATATTTTATAAATTATTATGTATTAATTTATATTATTTATTAAATTAAAAAATTTTAAAAAATATATATATATATGCTTGTACAACTTATTTTTATACAAAAGATAAAAAAGACAATTTATTTTTATACAAAAAATAAAAAAGATAAAAAGAACTAATATAAAATAATAATATAAAAGAAAACAAAAACAAAAAGAAAACAAAAACAAAAGGAAAACAAAAAAGCAAAAAAGAAACAAAAAGAAAACAAAAGGAAAAAAAAAATTGAGAAGGGATATAATGGGAAGGGGGAAGAGGGGAAAAACTAATTTAGAAGGGGAAAAAGCAATCCTCTTTTCAAAACATGAAGACCTGTTTGGTTACATGTTTTTAATCCATTTTCTATCTTTTATTTTTTAAAATGCGAAAAACACGTGCTTAGTTGATATATTTTGTTTTTTATTTTCTGATAACACTCTTATAAATGATAAAATGCTACACGCAAAACACATTTGTTTTCTAATTGATAAAAAAATGTTAAAAACAAAACAGAAAACGAATAAATTGGTTTAAGATTTTTTTTTTTTTTTTTGATAAAATAGTTTTTCAATTTGTAAATGAAACATGTCTTCTGTTTTTTAGAAACTCAAAATAGAAACAAAAAACTTAAAATTTAAATATAGAAAACTCAAAATAAATTAAACAATCCCACGATTCTAGATTTTGTTTTGAGACACGACCTTAATTTTAGAAAGATGGCTCCTTCCCTCCAATTAGTTCCTTTGTTTTTTCTTATTTTTCTTTGTTTTTTTCTTTGTTTTTTCATGATAGCGGTTTTCTTCTTCTTTTTTTTTTGTTTTCTTTTTTTTTTGTTTTCTTATATTTTATTTTATATCATATATGAAATAATGACAACTCTGAATACATGTATATATTTTTAGGGTATATGGTTTAAAGGAGTTTAGGGTTTAGGATTTTAGGATTTAGGTTTAGGGTTTAGAATTTAGGATTAGAGTTTAGTGTTTAGAGTTTTACATGTGTTTATACGATTTTTTGTTAATACAAAAAATAGAAATAAAAAGAACAAATTTAAAATTACAACACAAAAAAATAGCTAAAAAAAAAATAAAATCAAAATGCAACTTTAAAAAATAAATGAAAACAAAACAAAAAGAAGACAAAAAAAAAAAAAAAAAAAAATTGGGAAGAGAAATAATGGGGTGAGAGAAGAGAACCATCAATTGAGGGGACTAAAATGGAAGCAGGGAAAAGCAACTTCTTTTAGAAAATGGAAAACTGATGTTGGCAACCAAATGTATTTTTTTTGCATTTTGAGTAATAGAAATTTAATAAGACCATCTCCAATGGAAAAATCATGAAATTTTTTTTGTTTGACTCATCATATTTTCTGTCTCCTCCTCCACTTTTAACCCAAAATAAAACTTTAATCTCCAATAAAAGAGCCTATATAAAGCAGTATAATTTATTACATAATTTATTTCTCTCTCATCTTTCCACCTATCCACACTAACCTTTGTTAAAATAAAAAAAGAAATACTAAAAAGTAGCAAATTGAACCGTTGTATTTGTAGAGAACAGTTCTATCTTTCATTGGAGCTCCAATGGAAGAACCAAATAAAAATCGTTGACACACACCGATATTGAATGACAAATTTCTGGGCAATGGAGTTGCTCTAATAGGTTGAAAATGTTTATGTTATCACCCCAAATTGAGCCCTGCACACGTGGACAAAAGAATAGAAGAGGCAGCTCGACCTTTTCCCTTACAGGACTAGTTCGGGTGATCCGCCCGGCGGATCAGCCTGGCGTGCTCGTGTCACGACTCGTGTTTTAATAAATCTGATTTATTTATTTTTTCTTCTTGAGAACCATGTTTAGGTCATTGGATTGTGGAATGGATTGTGGGTGAGTGGACATGGGTTCAAGACCCCTTGGAGCCCATTTTGGCCTTAGATTGATTTAGCCCAATTTGAGTGGGCATGTACATTTCCCTTTTTGCTCTCACTTTAGAGTTATGGGATTAAAATCCCCACACCCCATGTTGACCACCTCATTTTTCTTCTTCCTTCCTTGACCAACATCTCATCTCCTCCCCACATCTCTTCTTCTCTTCTCTTCATCTCATCACTTTCTTCTTCCATTTTCTCCCACCTTGAAGCTAAATCTTGGAGCAAGGAGGCAAGGAGAGGATTCACCACACCAAGAGGAGCAAGATTCACACCATTTTGAGCTAGGGATTTGACATCCTCAACCAAAGGTGAGGTTTTTATCTCCATGTGTGTGATTGAGCTTGAAATCTTGCTTGAATCTGAGATGGGGATGATTGTGCAATCCATTGGGGGGTTGATGATTCCTTGAATCATGTGAATCGGTGTGGATTGGATGTTTGGTTGTGGTTTGATGTTTGTGGGTGATTTTCGGATTTTTGGTTTGAGACATGAATGAGACATGTTTGAGACTTGCATAGGTTGTTTTAGATACTTCATTTGATGTCCCAAAGGTCATATATTCATTTGGGAGTGTTGTGAATCTGTGTGTTGATGATTTGAGTGTTTGGAAGGTGATTTCGTGCTTAATTTTGCTCCCAGGTTTCGAAGCACGCCCATGCATGGCCGTGTTTGGAGCAAATGAGAAGTTGTCGTGCTTCTCCCAAGCACGACCATGCTTCTCCCAAGCACGACCGTTCTTTTATTCAATCAAATGTCCTGAAGAGGACAATGCTGCACATGGCATTGGGTTGGCGGGCGTGCTTCCAAGCACGACCGTGCTCTGCCCAGTTTTTATTCGGGAATTCATTTCGCCTCGTTTTCGAATGCCGTTCGATCTCGAATTGTTTGGGACGCGTCCATAACCTGTTAGAAGCATTGTTAAGGGTTTGGTTCGGCCCAATGTGTTTACCTCGTTAGATTTGGCCATGTTGTGAGACGTTTCCCTTCGTTTGACTTGTGTTTAGGTTCCGATACGACTTTGGCAATCGGTGAGCACACGGTAGAGCCCTAGCGATCTTCCGATACCACGTGAGGGGATGCACACCTAGCCTAACCCGTTTCTCTCATGGTTTGATACCCCGTATTCCTTATTTATATCCGTTGGCATACAAGGTTTGGTATTCGTCCACATGCATGTTTTCTTTACCCGAACCTCGGGTCGTGATCGCATTTGTCCTTATTCATGATTTTCGACTTCGGCTTGACTTGATGATTTAGCATGTGAACCTTAGCATGATTGTATGACTTTATTTCCGATAGTTATGGACAGTCTTGGACGGCATGCTAGGATGGTTCCTTATCCGATTGACACCCGGGGTGGGATGTCTAGTGTGTTGCTAGTATGATGCTGGGATGGTTCCTTATCCGGTTGATACCCGTGGTGGGATGCCTAGTATGTTATCAGTATGTTGCTAGTACGTTTGATATCGGGGGAAATATCCCCTAGAGACACGTGACCAAAGGTTCCGAGATTGGACCGTCCGGTCTGACCTGACTAGACCCGAGCCCTTGGTCAAACCATGGTCAAACCCGGTCAACCCCAATCAAACCCGACCGAACCCATCCCGGAAGATTCCCCATCTCGCCATGAGCGTGTAGGCGCTGATCTATCGTCAATCGGAGCTCCGGATTGCTCAAATGGGCTTTCTGAAGTTCCCACTGCAAAACGACTCACCTGCCCAGTATGGCCTGCCTGGTATGGCCTGTCAGGCATGCTTGCCCAGCATGCCTGCCCGACAGTGCTTGCCCGGCATGATTGTTCGGCCACCAGCTCGACCATCGGCCCGACCCGATCTCCATGCCTATAAATAGGTTTTCACCCCTTCATTTCCCTCTCTTTTGACTTCTCGCCTTCGTGGACAACCAAACCTGTCTGGTTCTCCCTGCCCGGAGCCTGCCCGTCACCTGCCTGTCCGGTAGTGCCTGCCGGGCCGGATTAACCTCCATCACCTGCCCGACATCTGCCTGCCCGACACCCTTGCCTGCCCGGTCACCTTGCTTGCCCGGACCACATGGCTTGCCCGACCACCTTGCCTGCCCGACATTCCCTTTCCACATGTACTCGGTTGCCTGCCCAGACCACTTGCCCGGTTGCCTTCCCGGGCCACCTGCCCGGTTGCCTTCCCAGCCTCGTGCCTGCCCGGTCAGCCTTGGCCATTTTCCGATGCGGCCTCGCTCGGCCCTCCCTCGCTCCGCTCGGGCGTGCCTTCCTAGGCCGAACGCCCGTTCGGCGATCCTCGCCCTCTTGTCTATTCCGCCTGACGGTTCTCTCTCTCTCTCTCTCTCTCTCTCTCTCTCTCTCTCTCTCTCTCTTATTCCTCCATCATCCCGGTTCTCCTCGGACGTAGGAGTTACCGGTCATTTTAGACATTTGCTGACTTAAGCATCAGAGCGGTCTCTCCGGAGTCACACCCTGAGGTACCCTCTGACTTGTTTGCTCATCCATCTCAGGTCCTCTCTTCGGTTCTTTCTTTTCGGAGCGGGTCAGAATCACCTCCGGATTACCTTTCACTCCTCCCCCGAGCTGTCCGGGTCCTCTCCGTCATGTCGGGCAGAATGAAGATAGACGATCTGCCCGGACGCTGTCATGTTGGGTAGAATTAAGGTAGACGATCTACCTAGACGCTGTCATGTCGGGCAGAATAAAGATAGATGATCTGCCCGGACGCCGTCATGTCGGGTAGAATGAAGGTGGACGATCTACTTGGACGCCGTCATGTTGGGCAGAATGAAGATAGACGATCTGCCCGGACGCCGTCATGTCGGGCAGAATGAAGGTGAACAATCTACCTGGACGCCATCATGTCAGGCAGAATGAAGATAGACGATCTGCCCGGACGCCGTCGCGTCTGGCAGAATGAAGATAAACGATCTGCCCGGACGCCATCATGTCGGGCAGAATGAAAATAGACGATCTGCCCGGATGCCGTCATGTCGGGCAGAATGAAGATAGACGATCTGCCTGGACGCCGTCTTGTCGGCCAGAATGAAGATAGACGATCTGCCCGGACGTCGTCGTGTCGGGCAGAATGAAGGTAGATGATCTGCCCGGATGCCGTCGCGTCGGGAAGAATGAAGATAGACGATCTGCCCGGACGCCGTCGTGTCGGGTAGAATAAAGATAGACGATCTACCTGGACGCCGTCTTGTCGCGCAGAATGAAGATAGACGATTTGTCCGGACGCCGTCATGTTGGGCAGAATGACGATAGACGATCTGCTAGGAGGATGTTCCGTCATGTCAGGAAGAATGAAGATAGAGGATCTGCACCGTCGACTTCTCAGTCGTCGCCCACGGCTTTTTTGCCGTCACCGCTGACTTCGTAGTCGTTGTTTACGGCTCCTTGCCATCATAGTCGACTCTGTAGTATGCGCCACCGAGCGAACCGCAGTCATTGTCTTGGACTTTTGTCCACGTGGCTAGGTTGGACCCGACTCGACTTTAAAGTTCATAGTCCGAACTTCGCTTGCACTTGTTCGCACTATAAATTGGGGGACTGATGATATACGGGAAAAAATCCCCTATCCACGTGGTCAAGAAGACAAGGACTAGACCGGGTTCGTCACGGAATATTAAATTCAGACTCGGACTCGGACATGACCGGCCCGATTTAGGATCAACCAGGCCATTACAATTAATTAATTCTTCACAGCAGCCATAAAACAAGATCAGATAATATATAATCCTAATCCAGATTCAATACAATATTTACGGGTCAAACCCGCACAATCTAGGACTGCTCGATCATTCTCGGGACTGAACCATCACCGCCGGACCACCTTTTGAGCTTCACCACACTGCTGGGCAACACCACCATCTCCGGCCAGGTTTACAAACCACCGGGCAGATCATCATCATCATTGCCGGGTAGATCATCTCCCTCTTCTCCGGGCAGAACATCTCCGGGCAGAGCATCTTCGGCTTCCGAGCAGGACATCTCCGGGCTGAACCACCGGGCAAGTCCTCCGGGCTGATCACCTTCATCCGAGCTCATCATCTCCTCTCCTCGTCGGGCTGAGCTCCTTCCGGGCTGATCACTTAGCCGGGCAGAACACCACAGCCATCTCCGAATCTCGCCATCTCTTTTTGCAGGGCTGATCACTTCCGGGCAGATCTCCCAGGCAGATCTCCCGGGCTGATCACCCGGGTAGATCACTCGGGCAAATCATCTACCCCCGCCTATAAATACCCGATCGTCATCTTTGATTTCTCTTCTCTTCGATGGCCGAGCTCCACCTCCAGACATCGACGCCGAGCTCCCACGCCGGGCTGATCATCGGCCAACCTCCACGCTAGGCTGAGCTCCGTGCCGGGATGATCACTTAGCCGAGCTGATCTCCTCCATCGTCAACGATCTCCATGGTCGATGAGCTTCCATCTCCTCTGTTCCACGAGGTTGCTGCTGTTGCTAGCATTCTAGATCTAGTCAACATAGAATTAATTCACTCATGGGCCACCGTGCTGGGCTCCTTCATTTTAGACCTCGCCCACAATTTAAAGCTTCATTGGATTTGGGGTACAGTTAGGCCCATTAACTTAAACCATGACAGATTTGGACATTTAACACATTATTGTAATATGTTAGACTAACCCATGTATTTACCTCATACTTGGACATTTATTTAACATGGTTGCATGTATCATGTTAAGTTAGTATATTTTGGGCTATGTCCGGGAGATAATATTTATTTCTTCGACTCCGCACGTCCTCCGTGCTCCGTCCGGCGATGACCTAGACTCCGCACGTCCTCCGTGCTCTGTACGACGATGATCTTGACTCCGCACGACCTTCGTGCTCCGTACACTCTCCGTAGCAACCGGGCGGAGCCGGCGGGATCACCTCGGGTGATCAGCCTGGGGCCAGCTCCGCCGTCGTATCGCCCATCTTCTCCGTGCCAGCCGGGCTGATCACCCGGGCAGATCACGCTCCCGCCCCTATAAAAAGAGGCTCACCCCCAGGTATTTCCGCTCTTTTCTTTACGGCTTCTGACGCTTAGCTTGATTCTTATCTTGTTAAACATGTGCTAACTTAAGCATCGGAGCGGTCGTCCCGGGCTTAAGACCCTCGGGCTTCCCTCTGACGCGGTTTGTTTCATCCTTTCAGGGCAATGAGTTGATCTCCTCATTTCTGAAGCCGATCGAGACCCGACTTAGCTCGTTGAATCGGTCTACCTTGGCCTGACTGACCGGAAGCGGTTCTCGAGCCGGTGGATGTTTCGCTTGGCT
>JAOWBR010010788.1:0-16681 GCA_028571145.1 Dionaea muscipula
AGCCATTCCCAATCTTTTTTTTCAACGAAAAAAAAGAGCCGTCTCATATTTTTTCATTTTCTACGTATCTAACGGTTTGGATCGTTTCAAAACATCTCAGAAAATATTTGATAAATTTAAGTGTAATAAGTAGTGTCATAACAAGTGTACATATAACCCCACCGATATATATATATAATCAACAATTCATGAAAAAAAAAATGCTTTAGCTATGAAGTAATTTGCTTTTGGAGGGAAAATCCAGGAACCGCCCTGTTCAAGAAGCTCCTTCCCTATCCATAGACATTATGAGAGCTAGAAACGCTTAAATGTTTTCAGCAAGACCCCATGGACTGGTGTGGGAAAGGAATCTTGCCAAAACCGTAAGGGGCAAGAAAACAAGTATTTTACAGGACCTTCTTTGAGACATAAGAGCTGGGAGAATCAGGGGGTCAGCTTGGGGAAGTGGGCAATCCCGCTACAAGACCAGATTCAATAATAGCAAGCATCAAAGGCAAAGGAACAAAAATTCCTATTTCAGTATGATCTTGTCAATAAAATGGAGAAGTTGGCAACAGATACTCTCCAAAAGTTAGAGTTATGTCACCTTAATGATCTCAACAAGTTGGTCAACTCCACTTTCTCCAGGGAACAGAGGCTGCGTCAAATAATATGTCAGAGAAGTTTAAAAGTCCAAAAGTCAAAATCAAATTAAATAGCACATGGACAGTTGAAAATGGCATAGACGACAGAAGTACCTGGCCAAGAAGCAATTCAGCCATCACGCATCCCGTAGACCATATATCTATAGCGGTTGTGTACTCAGTCGCACCGAAAATGAGTTCAGGAGCTCGGTAGTATCTTGAACAGATATAAGAGACATTAGGTTCTCCTTTAACCTGAGAGGAATACCCAGCCACCACGAACAAGAGGGAGGGTAAAACATAAAGAGATTAAAGCATAAGAACTCCAATGAAATAGAATCCCTCAGCAAGACTAATTAAGTAAATCTTACCAAAACTTTTGCACTTCCAAAATCGCAAAGCTTCAGTTGATGTGTATGTGGATTCACCTAAGGTCAAACTTCTGCAAATTAGTCCCTCCAAATAGGAAAAGGAAACCCAGAATCCAGCAACTTGTTCTCCATTTCAACATAAATTATAATTGATGTTCTATTATCTTGTTGAATTATGAACGCTACCTGGATTAACCCCCAATGGATTAACAGGCTTTAATGACCATTAAGGACTTAATTGGGATTCATTAAGGCCTTATTTGATAATTGTGATAGAGCTTGGGATGGGATTAATAATCTCATGGGTAATATAACTCATTGTTTATTTGACAAAGTAGGCATAGGATTAACAATCACGAGGGATTAACAATACTCTCCAATGGGAGGATTACTAATCCTTGGTAGGACTAGGTATTAGCAATCTCATTCTAAGCTCCTTTGTATTAGACTATCTTACCCCTCATTATTATGTATAATTATAATAATAACTATAATAAAAACTTCACTTAAGGATATAATGGGAAATGTCACTTTAATTTTATCAATCTCAAGGTTTAATCCTAACACAATCAAACACCCTCTTAGGATTACACTCATCATTACTAATCTCATCTTCTTACTAATCCCATCTCAATCTCATCTTCTTACTAATCTCATCTAATCCAACACACCTATCAAACGAGGCCTAAGGGAGTTAAGTACTATTAAGGATTAAAATAGTCGTTTTTACCACGGGCTTTCGGATTATATCGATTTTGGTATCAAAATGATCGTCACGAAAATGATGAACTTGAACTATAATATTGAGAGGGTATGAATAATTGTGTGATGATATAAGTGGATTTGGATTATATCATAATTAAAGTCAGAAATTTTAAAGGTTATATTAAATTTTTGCTAAAGGGATTAAATAGGAGACCTCACTGTGAGCGGAGCTACAATCGAGGAATTCACGCAACTGCATGATCCGAATAATGCATTAACAAATCCTAAAATCAAGGTTGAATCCTTTGGATAATATTCAAACTTATTTATTCCGTAATCCTTTTAGTTATCCTGTTCACTCTATTTATATCAGTAATAACATAGAGGCAAAAATATCCTCCTTTCACAATTCTCACATGGTATCAGAGCAATAAAGAGGAAATTTTTTCTGGTTACCCGTTCTCCTCTTCCACTTTCATCACCTTCTGCCTCTCCCATGGCTACCGGTGCCGCAGTCGCCACCACCTCCACCACAATTCCCGCCTCTCCTCTTCCTGTTGTCAAGACCATCAGCCAAGAAATTTCATCAAAACTAGCAGCAACCAATTATCTTATATGGAAGATGCAAGTGTTACCAGTCCTTCACTGTCATAGCCTTCTTGGCCTTGTAGATGGGACTTTGAAGCATCCCACCGGTCTCGATCAAGACTTGGAAGTCTCAGCCTGGCTTCGGCTGGATCAAATGGTCCTTGCGTGGATTGCCTCGACTCTGTTCTACCTCCAATTATTCATTGTTCGTCAGCTCATAAAATCTGGCAGACCTTAGAGACTCTTTATGGCATTGTTTCTCAGGCTTGGATTCAGGGTGTAAAACGTGAACTTCATTCGCTCTCGAAAGGCTCCGTCTCCATTTCAGCCTACACTCACCATGCCCGAGCATTGGCCAAAACCCTAGCCCTTGCCTCGGACCCAATTACCGACACAAACCTTGTTTTCCTCCTCTTTGCAGGCCTGCCCTCTGAGTACGACTCTGTTGCAGTTGCCATTCAGTTGGCTTCTCCCCTTCCTTCTGTTGTAACGGTGACCGCTATCCTTGTCGACTTCGAGTTGCGTCTTCAAGCCCAGCAATCCACCTCGATGTCCACTGTTGCCCTCGCTGCCACCAGTAAGTCTCGACCATTCAGTTCTTTCCCTTTCACAGGACAGGGATCCCACGACCAATCTTATCGGCATGGATCTGATACACCCACTCGTGGCAGTGGTGGCCGTGGCAGAAATCGCCCCCGAGCAGCACCCATCACAGGTGATTCATCCTCTCTCTATTGTTATTGATGTGGTTATCCAAATCACAAGGCCATTATTTGTGAGGCCCCTCCTTCATATTGCTGATCAGACCGACACCACATGGTATCCTGACACCAGGCCTCCCATCATAAAACTCCCAACTCTTCTGTTGCATTCTAGCTCAGACAAAATTATCATCAGTAATGGCACTGACCTTTCCATAACTTCTACTGCAAGTATTCCAATTTCTCCCTCTGTCAAATTGGAAAAAGTCCTTATTATCCCTCACCTACAAAAGAATTTACTCAATGTTTCGAAGTTTACAGAAGAACATAAATGTTGCTTTATTTTCTATCCATGGGGTTTTATTGTCAACGATCTGCAGAGTGGGAGAGTTCTACTAACCGGTCCTAGAGAAGGTGCGTTATATCGCATGTTCAGTAATAAAGGTCTCCTGCCTACACCAGTTTACTTTCATAGTCATAAAACAGATGCGGCTATTTGACATGCCAGATTGGAACATCAGTCCTCTCAAGCTCTCAAGCTTCTTGCGCCCAGTCTCCATCTCCCAGGCAATTTAAATAAACATTTTTGTAGCAGTTGCAAACTTGGAAAGAGTTCAAAATTGCCTTTTCAACGGCGCTCCTATTCTACTACACTGTTTAATACTCTGCACATTGATGTCTGGGACCCTCCCCTACTATTTTCGTAGATGGTTAACGTTATTACTTTATCATTGTTGATGAGTGTTCCTGGTTCACATGGTTTTTTCCACTTTGCAATAAAAGCGAACTCTCTGCTATATTTATTTCCTTTATTAATCTGGTCAAAAGGCAATACAATGCTTTGGTTCATGTCATACAGAGCGAGGGTGGTGGTGAATACCTTTCTGGCATGTTTCAGGCTTTTCTTAAAACAAAAGGCATATCTCATCTCATATCTTGTCCAAGCACGCCTGAACAAAATGGTATGACCGAACGAAAGCATCGACACATCGTGAAGACAGGATTAACTCTCTTGGCTCATTCTCATTTGCCCCATGATTATTGGCAATATGCCTTTTCAACAAAGGTTTTCCTTATTAATCGTCTTCCCTCCAAGAGTCTGTCCAATCAAACTCCGCATAAGATCCTGCTCCAGAAACCACCAGATTATTCTATGTTATGAACCTTTGGATGCCACTGCTAGTCTGCTATCCATATTTACAACCATTTGGTAGAGGAAAATTGGACTTCAAAAGCACAAGTTGTATTTTTCTCGACTATTCAGGGCAACACAAAGGATATCGATGCCTTGACCCCAATACTGGTCGAGTGTATATATATATCAAGGCATGTCACATTTGATGAAACAAACTTTTCTAACTCCACCAACTCACCAAAACCCTCTGTCTCCCCCTTTCAAATCCATAAATTCCCTTCTTCACTGCATCGGCAACTTCACCAGCCTCACACCACTACTCCCCAACCGACACCACCTCGGTCTCCCTTACCTAGCCTCTTACCAACCCCTACCACCCCTCCTTTCCTCATTGGCACCCATATGAATGTTGTTGGATTCAAATGGGTCTACCGAATATCAAGCCCTACTCAACAATCACACTTGGACCTTGGTCCCGTTTCATCCATCAATGAATGTTGTTGGATTCAAATGGGTCTACCAACTCAAGCTCAAAGCTGATAGAACCATTGAACGGTACAAGGCTAGACTTGTCGCCAAAGATTACAATCTACGCTCAAGATGTGATTTCACTGAGACCTTCAGTCTCGTAGTCAAGCATGGAACCGTTCGTCTCATCCTTTCCCTTGTCGTCTGTCTCGGCTGGCCACTTCGGCAATTGGACGTCACCAATGCGTTTCTCCATGGTGATCTCAACGAAGTTGTCTATCTCCAACAACTTGTTGGCTTTGTGGATCCTCAACGGTCAACACATGTATGCCGGCTACATAAAGCCCTCTATGGCCTTAAACAGACACCCCGTGCCTAGTATCACAAGTTCACCACGTTCCTGCTCCAACTCGGCTTCATTGGGTGTCCTCACGACCCCTCATTCTTAGTTTGGCAACACGAGGAACTTACCATTCTCCTGCTACTATATGTCGATGACTTGGTTCTCACGGGAAGCTCCCCCCGACTCTCCTCCAAACACTTATTCAAAAGCTTTCTGGCATTTTTGCAATTAAGGACCATGGTTCCCTTCATTTGTTTCTCGGCTTACAGGTCCATCGCTCCGCAGCTTCACTCCTCTCCCAAACTCAATATGTCATTCAATTACTCTGTCACTTCGATCAAAGTAAGCCTTGTCGCAGTCCTCTTGCCGCTGGACTCAACCTCTTTGCCGATGGTTCCCCCTTACTTCCTTATCCCACCCCATTCCGACAAATGGTAGGCTCATTGCAATATCTTATCCTCAGCCGACCAGACATCACTCAAGCCGTCAATTATGTTTGCCAGTTTATGCATCACCCAACTCACGGGCACTCCTTCTCTCCCAAACTCAATATGTCATTCAATTACTCCGTCGCTTTAGGCTCGATCAAAGTAAGCCCTGCCGCAGTCCTCTTGCCGCTGGACTCAGCCTCTTTGCCAATGGTTCCCCTTACTTCCCGATCCCACCCCATTCCGACAAATGGTAGGCTCATTGCAGTAGCTAACCCTCGGCCGACCCGACATCACTCAAGCCGTCAATCATGTTTGTCAGTTTATGCATCGCCCAACTCATGGGCACATGGACACAGCTAAACGAATTTGCCGCTATATTAAAGGAACCCTTGGTTACGGGCTCCTCTTTACTTCCGGTCGACCGCTTGCTTTACGAGCCTTTTTAGATGCGGATTGGGTTGGTTGTCCAGACACACGGTGCTCCATCACTGCCTTTGCTATATTTCTTGAACCCAACCTCATCTCCTGGGGCTCTAGGAAACAAGCTACGGTCTCTCATTCTGGCTCTTGGCTCTGAGGCCGAATACCGTGCTATTGCCACGACCGTAGTTGAGGTGCTTTGGTTTACACATCTCCTTCGACTTCTAGGCATTAGTCTACCTAGTGCTCCCATTATATACTGTGCCGTTCATCTTGCCAAGCATTCTGTTTTTCATAGTCGCACCAAACACATCAACATCGACGTTCACTTTGTTCGTGAGAAGGTTAATGATGGGAGCCTGTGCATTGCTAGTATCCCTGGTCAAGCCAAGTAGTTGATGCCTTTACCAAATCTCTGTCTGTCAACAGGTTTCCATGCTTCAAGACCAGCTCCTGGTTCAGCCTCAGCAACCCTTGGACTTGCGGGGGGATGTGAGCAGAGCTACAATCGACGAATCCACGCAACTGCATGATCAGAATAATGCCTCAACAAATCCTAAAATCAAGGCTAAATCTTTTGGATAATATTCAAACTAATTTATCCTGAAATCCTTTTAGTTATCATGTACACTCTATTTATATCAGTAATAACATAGAGGCAAAAATATCCTCCTTTCACAATTCTCACACTTACCTACACAGGAAGGAATTCCCCAGCTCACCTTTTCTTTTTTCCCTTCTCCCGTGAGTTCTAAAGCTCCCAATCTTCTGAGTTGTTCGGCTGGAGCAAGAGGAAGGAGATCTTCTGAGTTGCATCTGTCATCTCCCCCTCTTGTTTTTGATCTTGGAGTTGTGGCAGCAAGGGGAAACGAAGGGGAGGTTGTTGTGTCTCATGTTTCAAGTTGTTCAAGTGGGATCCATGGCTTCAATACCTTGGTAAATAATGATAAAAGGAATTGGAAAAGGTAATTGAAATACTACGCTTTTTCCTATGCTTTTCATGATTTTTCACCAGATGAATTTTTGATTCTGATGTTGAATTGGTTTAGGAAGGTATTGGTAATATTTTATTAGTGTTTTCACATGTTTTGGAAGTGGTTTGAAGTGTTTTGGATAAGAATTGAAGGTTTTTGGCATTTGGAAAATCAGTTGAAGTTCAGGCAAACTTCTACACATTCTGCAAAAGTTGTGACCGGATATCCGGCCAGGAGGGGCAGATATCCGATTCTCTGTGATGGTTTCTGCCAAGGAGATGCAAGTAAGGGCGGATATCTGGTTAATGGGGGGAGGATATCTGGTCCTGCACCAGGTTACATGTTTTGATCCATTTGTGCTCCAAACGTTGGGGATTCAACTCCGATGGATGAGTAACCATCTTAGACACTTGTGGATAGGTTTAGATTGTATTATTGAGGGTTTTAAGGGATGATTTGAGTTCCATTATACCTTGGTAACTATTTATTACCGTTTGAGCATATTAGTGAACTATGGTTATGTTTGTATGTCAAGATCTGTTCCTGACCATGGTGAGCGACTGGAGTTTGGTTAGAGTTGTTATTGACTAGCTACCTCGTCATTATCAAGTAAGGTGTAGTACATAGCCATCGTTGAGATCTGGTACATCCTTGATACCCTCTACTTTCCTACAGCTGGCATACACTGTAATTGCTTTATTTATATCATTTGTGAGTTGGTCCACTGTCTGTTGTTAGTTTCGGCTTTTGGGCCATGTTTGTGATATATCTATGACTTCTTGATATGTGTGGACCATGATGTGGATGACTCGTGGATATTCTTGTCTTCCACCTACTCTCCTTTCTTCGGGAGTAGTACCCATGTTGTATATGGATATATATTTATTGGAGACTTTCCTCTGTTACACTACGAGGATTTATATGATGAGATGATAAGTTGTTCATCAGTTCACGACTCTATGATGACAAAGCTTTTTTGATCAAATTATGATGACAAAGTTGATTGTGCATGATTGATGATATTGGCATGCTTGATGTGCATTCGCTTGATGTGCATTCGCTTGATATTCCAGATGATGGTTGGATTGATGAAGTCCAGGGGATATCCTTTGGGGGCTTATGTCTACCTGAGTGACTGACCACGCGGGTGAATATACTCATTAGGGTGACTTCCAGTGCACGTCTTTACATTCTCCTGTTCATGAGGGGAGGGCTTGGACGGTTCTCTGCCTGCTTGTGCTCTACCTAGACGTCATACAAGGATTGCACTTCTTGCATGATAGGGTACCCTATGGCTTGTGTGTTCAAATCTAGCATTTATAATCCATTATGTATATCCGTATGAGGAGTGATGTGCTATATGATATGATGAGACGTGGTGTGATATGTTATGAGATGTGGTCTGTTCGACATTTGACTTGATCACCCATGATCAGTTGATTCTCAGTGCTCTTGACATCTCTGAGCTTGATATTGTTATTCTTTATGCCACCTTTCGATATCTATTTCTTTATCATGTTGTGGGATTACATTGCATGATTTAGACAACAGAGTCTCTTGATTTCTCCTCATGATGAGTTTGTGGATGATGAGTTTCAAGGTTTATGATAAGACTAATATCATATCGTTTGTTGTGCTTTAAACTTGCAATCCTATTATTCTACGTTGACGCTTGATATTCCATTTATTCTTACGTATACCATTTGCTTTACCCTGTACCACATCTCACTTAGCACTTATAGGCTGACGGATCTACTTCTGCTACTTTGCAGGTATACAGGATTAGAGATAGCTGGATACTCGGAGGGGACAATGTTTATCTTCTTAGGGTTTTTGTCTTTGATATTTGCATGAGTTATACTCCGATTTTTGTGCTAAGACACTGTTGTGTATCGAGGTGACGACCCTGTTGTCGTCTTATGTGACTAGAGTTATGGATTTTTTATCTTAGGGCTTGTTCATCCTCTTGTGTACAAAAGCTTTTGGTCGGTAGTACAGCTGTTATACTGCTGATGGTTTATTAGAATTTCACTTAGGCTTAGTAGAGGCTCGTCCCCGGCATCCAATAGGTATGTAATTAATTTCTCGCATAGTATTTCCGATAGAAACTTATGTTATGATCATTTGATATATAATATGGTACATATGAGGAGCGGAGGAGGACATGCAGGTTCTTCGGGGTATGAGCTACTACCTAGACTACCTGTGGATCGGGGTAAGGCCCCTAGGACAGTAGATGGACCCAGCGGATCCCGTCAGTAGCTGAACCACATATCCCGAGATCTGCTTTTGAGGAGTATGAGCAGTCTGGCGCTTTTAGAGTCTGAGGAGTTGTAGCAGTTTCAACAATTCCACGATTTTAGAGCAGGGACATTGTCCGGGGCAGCAAGAGAAGATGCTGCTAGAGTAGAGGAGGCTCAGTCTGAGCCTATAGCACCACTTGTCCCTGTACGTGCTGTTGAGATAGCACCACGGGATGATGATATGCAGGGCAGATTATTTGATAGATTTCTTAGAGCTGGATGTGTGAAGTTTGGGGGGTGCCACTGGCGTGGTTGAGTCGAGCAACTGGTTGGTAGAAGTGGAGAAGGTCTTGAGGAGGATCGAGTGTCCATTAGAGTATAGTCTTATTGGCCACATTCATTCTGAAGAACGAGGCAGAGTTTTGGTGGAGTGGAGTTTTGGTGGAGTGGGATTGACAGGAGGTACGAGTCCCGTGGAAAGATTATGACCTGGACAACTTTTGTAATTGAGTTTGAGGGGAAATAGTTTGCATCGCATATGCGGTCTCAGAAGAAGGTCAGGTTGTTGGCTTTGAGACAGAGACAGGGGGATATGAGGATTGCCACCTATGAGGCGACGTTTGTGGAGTTGGGGCGTTTTGCACCAGATTTACTATCCATAGAGGAGGATAAGATGTTCTTATTTTTAAGGATATGGACCCTAATTTGCAGGTGTTTGTGAGAGATTTTCATTGTACTTCTTTGATGGATATGGTAGAGAGTGCCAATAGCATGGAAGAAGGACTTATTATACAGTGAGCCGCAAGTTCGAAGAGGCCGAGGGAGTTTCCGACGTTGAGCCAGAGTCAGAGAAGCAGTAGCCGACGGAGATTTCAGCAGAGATTTCAGTGGATTTTCATCCCGGATCTTCACACGCTCCGAGGTCATTTTGTCCGAGATGTGGGGGCTCACATTCTCTTTGGTATCGATATGATGGTATGCCCCTGACCTGTTATTTATGTGAGAAATTGAACATCGGGCATCAATGTGTAGGACTGGGAGAAGATCTGGCTTTGGACTACAACCGAGCCAGTCTGGGGAGAGGTTCTTGGGGCTCGTTCAGACCACCCTCTCAGCCTCGTAGACAGAGACATTTGGCGACATCGAAGGCCACAATTCAGAGGCCCCAACAACAACAGTCTACAGTATACCCTGACCGGAAGGGCAAGGGGTTCACCACATGATTGGAGAGGCCAGTGGCACAGGGCAGAGTTTATACTCTTACCCGATATGAGGCAGAGGCTTCACCATTAATTGTGCAAGGTACTCTTATTATCTCATTTGTACTTGCACATGCGTTATTTGATTCTAGAGCATCTCATTCCTTTGCCCCACCTACTTTCTTACATTCATTAGTTATCCCTATGACGCCCATGGATGTTAAGAGTGTTAGCATCACTACCCATAGGAGTTACTGTGGAGTTGAGCCATATTTATAGGAAGTGTGGGGTAACATTGCATGGCCTTGTGACACCTGTAGACTTTATATGTTTAGATATATATGATTTTAATGTTATCTTAGGTATGGACTGGTTAGGTCGGTATCATGCTAAGCTAGATTGTTTTAGTAAGACTATACTCTTTACGTTGCCTGATGACTCTATAGTTGCACTAGAAGGTAATAAGTAGAAAGTTTCTTTTAGTTACTGTTGATTGTATGAACTAAGATTTAATGAATAAGAATTACGCAGGCTTTTTTGTTTATGTGATCGAGACTCTTACATCTGATCTGAGAGGGGACGACATTCCAGTAATGAATAAATTCTTTGATGTCTTTTCTGAGGATCTTCCTGGGCTAACACCAGACAGGAACACAAAGTTTATGATTGATCTGGCTCCTGATACTAGGCCTATTTCGAAGGCTCCGTACAGGATGGTACCTGCAGAGCTGAAGAAGTTACATACTCAGTTGTAGAAATTGTTAGATAAGGGTTTCATACGACCCAATGTTTCACCATAGGGAGCACCAATGTTATTTGTGAAGAAGAAGGATGACAGTATCAGATTATGAATAGACTATCAGGAGATCAATAACGTGACTATCAAGAACAAGTATCCCTTGCCACGAATAGATGACTTATTTGATCAGTTGTAAGGAGCTCAGGTATTCTCGAAGATTGATTTGAGATCGGGATATCACCAGTTGAGAGTAAGGGGGGAAGACGGGAAGACATAGCGAAGACTGCATTCCGTACATGGTATGACTGTTATAAGTTTTGGGTTATATCATTTGGTTTAACTAATGCACCAGTTGCTTTTATGAATATAATGCATAGAGTGGTCAAACCCTACTTGGATCAGTTTATTGTTGTGTTTATAGATGACATTTTGGTGTACTCTAAGAGCAAGGAGGAGCATGCGGAGCACCTTAACTGACTCTACAAACTTTGAAAGAGAGGCAGTTATATACTAAATTCAAGAAGTGTGAGTTCTGGCTGAACAGTATAGCTTTCTTCGAGCATGCTATTAACAGAGATGGTATAGTTGTGGACAGGAAGAAGATAGAGATGGTGGAGAATTGGTCGTGACCTAGGAGAGTGTTTGATGTGCGTAGTGGTGCGTAGTTTTCTGGGTTAGCGGGATATTACAGACGATTGTGGAGAGATCCTCTACTATTGCTCTTCCTCTTATTAGTCTGACTAGGAAACAGTGAAGTTTGTATGAACGAATGTCTATGAGCAGAGCTTTTCTAGAGCTGAAGAAGGGGATTGATCACACCTCTTGTGTTTAGCATTACCTACGGAAGGAGGTAATTTTATTATTTATAGTGATGCTTCATTGCAAGGTTTGGGGTGTGTTCTTATGCAGCACGAGAAGGTAATTGCTTATGCTTCCTGTTAACTGAAAATTCACGAAAGGAACTATCCTACCCACGATCTGGAGTTAGCTGTGATTGTTTTTGCTTTGAAGCTATGAAGGCATTATCATTATGGAAAGTCTTGTGAGATACATACAGATCATAAGAGTTTGAAGTATATTTTTATGAAGAAAGAGTTGAATCTGAGACAGAGATGGTTAAAACTTCTGAAGGACTATGATTTGACGATACATTATCATCCAAGGAAGGTGAATGTGGTGGCTGATACTTTGAATAGAAAGGCAGTTGATTCTTTGGTATGTCTGACATTATAGCCTACTTTGATTGAGGAGTTCAGGAGGCTGGAAATACCAGTTTATGGTAGTGTTGACAGTATAATTAGCCAACTCACGGTTCGGCCGACTATTGGACCAGATTCGAATGGCATAGAGCACTGATACTGAGTGTCAAAGGGTTATAGTTGGGTTGCCTAGTTGACGTGATCCTGGTCGGCTCATGCTTGTTCGGGAGCGGTTCGGCTCGGGATGACTTTGATTCATGGTTCGTGATGCTCGTAATCTATCTTGGACGATCGGTAACATTCTCGGACGTGTTTTTCAGGTCATTAAAGTTACCACGGAAGGCGACGGACGAGTACGGATTGAAGCGGAAGAAAACGCGCGCGAGGAGCTCACTTCTGGGCTGGGCACGGCTATGTGGCCTGAGGTGTGCTGACAAGCACGCCCGTGCCCCCCCTTCCCGTTTTTGCACCAAAACCGGCAGTGTCTCACACGGCCTCAGGGCGTGCCCGTGTTCTCAAACACGGTCGTGTGCGTGATCTTTAGACCAGGCGTGTTTTTGTGTCGAACACGGGCGTGTCAATATTGGACACGACCGTGTCGACCATTTTTAGAGCTAGACGCGTTTTATTACGCGAGATTTTATTTCCTTTTCGATTTCCTCGCTTTGTTTGGCTATTTAAAACCTCTTATGAACCCCTTGTAATGCAGACTTTGATTAATCATACACTTGAGAGAGGATTCTCTTTTCTGTTTCTTGTGAACGTGCGATCTCAATGGTGCGATTCCATTGAGATCATCCGACTTATCATTCAGACTTTCACATCCGGGTGTGGTGTCTTTAATTCCTGAGTTCGCTTCTTCATGGTTGTCGTCGGGCCTCGGACAAGTTACCGCGGTTCGCGTCACGATCGGGGTCGTCGGGTAACGGATCCATCAGGTTCGAGCCGAAAGATCTTGGCGTCTATCGATTCCGGTTCGGGTTCCGCCGCAGGTCGTCGGGGTTCGGGCAAGGTCGTATCAGTTGGTATCAGAGCCAATTCGGTATCGAACCTTTATCCCTTTCTATCTTTTCTTTTTTGTGTCGTTTGTTTCTTTCTTCCGTGTCGTTAAATTCGTGCTTGAATTTTCCTTGTTGTGTTCTTCGTTTTCGCCGTCGTCTTGCGTCCAAAAAAAAAATAATCATGTCTTTCCTTTTCGCTGTGTCGCCGTCTTTGTCGCCGTCAAAAAAAAATTAGAGATCTTGAATCTTTCTTGATTTCCTTCACAAAAAAAATCCATATCTAATTTTTTGTCGAGTCGTCCGACGTCGAGTTTGATTTTTCAAAAAAAAAAAAAATCAAAAAAAAATACAAAAAGACGGTCTGCTTAACCCTAAATTCAAAAAAAAAAAAAAATTGAGATTTGAGAATTTGGGTTTGAGTGGTTATTTTTTTTTATTTTGTGGGGTTGTGGTTGATTTTTGGAACTTCGGTTATCCGGCGTTGAAGTGTTGATTGCAACATACCTAGGTGAATTGTCGTTGGACCAAAATCAAAGTTGTCGTGAACAAAAAAATAAATCAAAATTGTGGCTTTTGGTCTTAGTTATTTTGAGTTCAAAATCAAATGGGGATTCTGTGAAATAAAATTGGGTCACTCACACAAGTTGACCGAGTGGGCAAAAACAAAAATTGTGAACTTGGGGAATGGGAATTGCTGATTGAAAAAGGAAAAAAAAAAAAAAAGAGAAGAGAAAAGCCAATAGCCAGAATTCAAAAAAAAAAAAAAAAAGGCGGCTAATTGTGGTTGGTTGTTTGGTTTGCAGTCGAAAGAATTTTTGGGTTAGATTTTTTTTCACAAGGGTGTAAAAGTCGCGGACCTTAAAAATTCTGAATTTTAGACTCGACTTGGACTTTTGGTGTCTATCCTGTTCTTGTTAATTCATTCTATTGACTTCCGATCTTATCGTGTCTGCTATCAGTTGGTGTTTGAATTATTGTCCATACCTTTTTGCGATTGTTTCGGTTCGTTTGTCGAGTCCTTGATCTGCTTTGTGAATTGTTCTGTTGAGTTTCTACGTTCTTGAGGACTGTCGAGAGGATTCATGAGTGGAAAAAGGCAAGAGAGGTGAGATCATTGGAGGAAAAAAGCCATTTGAGTGACAAGCACATTAAACACTTCCTTTAATTTTTTGTTTGTGCTTCTTAAAATTTTTGTGATGGCTGGAGAAAATGATATGGGTGAGTTCATGAATGAGATGAGGCGAATGATGAAAAATATGAATGAGGGGTAGGATAGAATTAAGGTGAGGCGAGATGAACAAACTCGAATTCCTAAGAGGAGAAGGAAAAATGAGAGAGTATGAGTGAATGACTATCACGAGGGAAAAATTGAGAAAAATCATGTGTGTAATTATAAGAATCATGAGTGTGGGGTAGAGGCGTGTGATGGTAGGATGAGAAAACAGGAGAGAGAGAAAGCTGTGGAAGAGCGGGTAGTTGAGAAAAAGGTAGTTCAGCATGAGCAAGTGTTGTATACTAGGTGTTATGTTGGAGATAAGGTGCTTAGTGTTAGTATTGACGGTGGAAGTTGTGCCAACATTGCTAGCTCATTGATGGTGAAGAGATTAGGACTGCCTACATTGGATCATCCTAACCCATATGAGTTGCGAGGTTTAAGTGATTGTGGTGGGATGTGAGTGAGTCAACAAGTGAAAGTGTCGATTAAAATAGGGAGATATGAAGACATGTTGCTATGTGACGTTGCCCCTATCCAGACGAGTCATTTGTTGTTAGGGCATCCATGGCAGTTTGATCGGTGTGTATCTTATGGTGGTGTCACGAATAGATACTCCTTCATACATAATCGGAAGAAGATTAATCTTGTTCCGTTATCTCTTGAACATGTTCATGCAGACCAATCGATTTTGAAAAGAAAAATTGGAGAGAGAAAAAAGGTTGAAAAGGAGAGAATTGAAAAAGAAGAGTTGGAAAAAGAGGAACAAAGAAAAATTTAAAAAGAAAAGAAAGAGACCGAGGCAAAATCGAGAGAAAAGGCTTTAATTAGTTCGGTTGAAGAGGTAAAAGCAAAGGGAAGTGAAAAGAAAAGAGAGATGAGTGATGAAAAAGCCAAAAATATTGAGAGGACAGTTTTAAATTTTGATGCTCACGATCTTAACCCTGTTTTGTTTAGCTTTGTTGATTCTTCCTTGTAGGGATTTGGTGATGTTCGATCTAAGGAAGAGGAGCTGCTTAATGGTGATGTTGATAGCCATGACTTGAACACGTGTGTAAGTACGATTGAGCTCACTTCTACCGTGGATGAGATAAAGTCGCTAAGCGTTAGTTGTCCAAATGGAACCATGGTGAGTTGTCTTCCATTTATTTCTAGTTTGGATGATTTTCTTCTTGATATGCATGACTTGTATTTATTTTCGAGGGTTGATCTTAATGTCGATATCATGTTGGATTATGCGTTTAATTTAAAACCTGATTTATTTAGGTTGTCATTACATGATCCTTTTTGGTTACCTAGATCTGACCTTGTTGTGCATGATAGAAGCGATTGGAATTTTTCATTTAAAGTGAAGCATGAAATTTTAGATAGGTTGGTTAATCCACATGGGCTTTCCGATTCTTCTAGCACATTCTTGCATGCCATATATGTTGCACATAATTCTATTGGAAAACCTGTGATGGTAAAAATTGGTGGTTTGGTTGTACGCCACATTGAGATGAAACAGAATCTAAAATCGTCGAAAAATATTTTAAATGCGTTTGACTTCATTGATAGATCTAGTTCATTTCTTTATTTTTCAAGTCACGTGCTAAATGAATTTAATGAACCAATTCCAACTTATTTTGATGACTCGTTCACGATACCTGAGCATATAGAGTCCTTGAGTATTAGGTTGAATTTAGTTGGACACGAATTATTTTCTGTCGATTTTTATAATTATTCGTTGTGTGCTAATACTCTTGTTTGTCCAGGTTTGTTTGCCGGTGCACACGCATTATCGATTGGGCATTCTCTTACTTTCAGCAGCGTGCAGCTCTTTGCATGGGTTCGCTTGATTTTTGATCCTGGTGCTGGGTTAACACGTCGAGGAAGGCGAATCAGGTTCTTAATCCATTTGCTAGGGCATTTATCGGTAAGAAATTTTTTAGGCGACATCTTGGTAAGTCCTCGTCATTCTACGCTTGGGATATTCCTTCCTCTTAGTGCATTGCATGAATTTTCCCGCTTTATTTTATTTTCACCACAGCATATTGTACTTGTTGATATGGTGATGCATGCGCCAACTATTCTTGTGGATTCATCTTTTGACGGTGGCATCATGATGGAATATTTGGATCCGTCGTGGCATGCTATGGGTTTGTATGAACGTGTTTTACATGCCACGATTGCTTGGAGGGGCTTTGTATTAGATTCATTTGCGTCCATTGTTCTTGTGTCCGAGAATTTTTTGGGAAACTTCATATTGTCGTTATCGTTTTCTGATGAGAATTTATTTGTTGTAGGCTCTTGGGTTTTTGACTGATGAGTGCATAAATATGCGCTCAT
>JAOWBR010010898.1:0-16680 GCA_028571145.1 Dionaea muscipula
GAAGGCCTTCAAAATAGCAAGTCCGCACTAAAATTTTAGTGCGGATGTCCTTAATAGAAGGATGCTCATTTGTGATATATTTCTATTAAGGACATCCGCACTAAAATGGTTAGTACGGATGAACATTCAAATATCTTCCTTTTCTATTATATAGACTAGAGGTTCTTCGTGTCTTCGACACAATGAACATTTACTTTCAACTCATACAATAATAAAAAATAGAAAAAAGAAAAAAAATTAAGATTAAAAATTAAGATTAAATCAATATTAATCTTGGATCATTTAAATAGGACAAAAAATCTGATTATATTATTATATAATTTTTATCAATATTATGAAAATAATTTTAAAAATAATTAAAGTAAAAAAAGATTTCTCACTCGCACTCACACTCACACTCACACCCACACCCATTCCCCTTTTTCTTTTATCTACTTTTTCCTTTCTACTTCTCATTTTCTCTCTCTGTCATGTAGGATAAATATTATCACGTAGGATAAAAATTCAAACATCATTCTAGATTTCTCACTCAATATTAAATCAATATTAATCTTGGATCATTTAAATAGGACAAAAAATCCGATTATAATATTATATAATTTTTCATCAATATTATAAAAATAATTTTAAAAAAATTAAAGTAAAAAAAGATTTCTCACTCACAATCACACTCATTCCCCTTTTTCTTTTATCTACTTTTTCCTTTCTACTTCTCATTTTCTCTCTCTGTCATGTAGGACAAATATTGTCACGTAGGACAAAAACCCAAACATCATTCTTCTTTATAATATAGATTAGGAGTTGTCCGCGTCTTCGACATGGTAATCACTTCATTTTCTTTACTTAATATAGGTTACTAACTTTTCTAAAAAATCAATAAAAAAATTATCAAATAATATTATTTTTTTAAAAAAAATTCAATTTTTCTCTCTCATTTCTAAAAATTCAAGTTTCCCTCTCTTACTATCTCTCATTTTCTCTCCTCCATCTCTCTCTCATTTTCCTCCACTCATTTGTGTATGTGGGATAAACTTTTATCCTAATAGAACAAATTTAAACATCAAGCTTCCTTATATAATAGATAATAATAATATAATATGTAATTCTACTAATTTGTATTATAGATATGTATATATTTATAGTTGTAAGTTATTTTATTTTGCCTCATGGCTCATCCATTGTGTTTATTCATTTAATACGGCTACTATTTTTTAATATTTCTGTTGTTGGATTTGGATGATATTTTTCCTATTTTTTAATATTAGTCTGCTGCTTTTGGATTGCAACTTGCAAGATGCCGTCGTTGCTTTAAAAAGAAAAAAAAAAAAAAAATTTGCTACAAACTATTATAATTTTGAATTTATTGCAATGTTATCCTTACTACCGCTGTATATGTAATATGTCTATATGTAATTTGGATAATAATTGGATACTAATTTTTATGATAATTTGCAATATTCGGTGAGCATCCGGCCGACCCGATAATTGTGATGGAATGAGTATGGGCACAACGAGTCTAGGCCTGCCGGACCCATCTAATTATCTATTGAAATGGGCTTGAGATTATATTCAAGTACTCCCGCTCAAACCGCGGCTGATGATGTCTATAAAGTCGCATTCCTCGGTAGTTAATTCCACCTCATAATGGTCGGGTCGTGTGCACATCAATAAGTAGCACCAAGATTGTAGCTGAAGTCACCGCGAGAAGCAATGGCAGAGGTTACGCTGATTAGCAAGAGGTCAGTGGTTAGCAGCACGCCTGTCCAGCTGGGGAAATTCTATCCATTATCTGTCCTTGATCGTGTCATGGAGAAGCACCGTGTCCAGATGGTCTACTACTACAGATCTCCCACAGGCACGGTGAAAGGTGATCTGTCATCGAAGTTGAGAGACTCGATAACGGAAACGCTGCTGTTCTTCCCAATCGTGACCGGGAGGCTGATAAGGGACGACGGAGGCAAATGGGTGGTCAAATGCAACGATGCCGGGATGAGAATAGTGGAAGCAAGGGCTCAAGGGAGTGTTGACACGTGGTTGGAAAATGCTGATAAAGAGAAAGAGCTTCAACTTCTTTATTGGGAAGATATGCCCCATAACCCATATTTTTGGCCTACCTTCCAAGTTCAGGTTAATTTGTGGAGTTTTCTGATATTCTCTATTGGCATTGGGTTGGGACACTAATTGGGCTCGAGATTAATTTTCATTGTTTTTCGAACTTCATCATATATGTGCTTGCATGTTAGGTAGTAGTCGGCAGCCCACATACTATATGTATAATTTATCGGATCTTATTATGTGCATGTGTTTTTCTAGATACGTGTGGCTGACCCCATTTAATTAATGGGAAGTGGTCGTGGAAATGATGATGATATATAGTTTTAACTGAATATGAAGTTTATTAGGGAAAATTGCTAATCTACGTACCTTGAACATATACATATATATATTTGCAGATGACTGAATTTGAAGAAGGTGGACTAGCAGTGGGACTGAGCTGCTCTCATCTCCTAGCTGATCCAATCTGTGCATCCAGATTCATCAAATCATGGGCCGACGTATCGCTCACCGGAAAGATGCTTGATCCACCCTTCTTCTATCCATTACCTCAACGAAGGCAGCCCAGAACCACTAGCCTACACAACACCCATCTCCTCGAAACTTACCGAACCATATTCCACCAGCTGAAACCAAGCTCAAGCCTAGACCAGGGTCAGGCTGAGCAGCTGAGGACACTGACCCTTACATTTACAAATCAAATGGTACAGGCCTGCGTGGATCTGGCATCAGCTGGAATTAGACGACCATCGCCATTTCAGGCTCTAGCTGGGCTCTTCTGGGCTTCTATTAGTAGGATCAAAGGAGCAGGAGACAGGTTCGTGGACATGTCCATTTGTATGGACACAAGGAAGATATTGGGGCTTGACCAAGGCTTCTTTGGAAACTGCATGGTGTACAACAAGGTCCTTGGAGATGGTTTAGATGTGAATAGCATTTCACAAGCCACTAGGGGAATTGGAGAGGCAATGAAGAAGGTGGACTACAATGGAGTCATGGACTTGATCGAGTGGCTCGAGCACAACGACGATCAATCTCCTCCCTCTTACATGGACAGTACTAGTGACGATCTCATCTGCGTAAGCCTGGAGCATATAGATCCATATTCAGGTGTATTTGGTGAATGCATGGAGCCTTTACGTTTGTCTTGTTACATCGAGCCGGTTAGTCACAAGGGAAAAGTGGTGGTGCTTCCTTCACCTCCTAGTAGTGAAGGTCCCTTGAGTAGAGTGGTTATGGTAACATTGCCTGAGGATGAAGTTTGTAGGCTTTGTGAAGATGTTCTCATGACACGCTTCTTTCCAACTGGGTCACAGTCAGATCCACTGCCATGATTTTCTGCTGATGATATTAGCAAGCTGGGAAAATACAGCAGTCATGGACTCATATTACATCATCTACTCTTTGGCTTCTTCTATATACAGACATAAATGCAGATTCTTTCTTTTGATGTGATATTTCACTTGGCTAATTCCTCATGCAATACAACAATCAAAGGGGCTCGGTAGATCAATGTAGCTAGGAAGAATAATGCTTGAAGGTTCTGAAAATCCAGTTTCAACAACTGAAATGATATCTTGCCGTCAATTTAAACAGTATCCAACCAATACAGCTCACCAGAAACAAAAAAAAAAAAAAAGAGAATCCCGTACAATACAACTACAAATATGAAATAGGTGCTGAAACAATAATATCTGACCGTCACCATTCTAGCTCCGAGGGAGGAATCCTTCGACTACGAAAAACAACTGCCCTCTATCAGTAAAGCCGCGAAATTAAGGTTTTAATGCAGCGCCGCATATGGTACAGTTGGAAACCTCTATAAGTTCTCTCCAAACTAGAGCCTAGTCCTACGTACGACCGATGTGCTCTAACAAAAATGGAAAACTATTCGCACGTCAACATCAAACTTCAGTTGGCAAAGCTGTCCAAGAAGCTCTGCAACTCCCTCAAACCTTCGGCCGAGAAGCTACGATGAACTCGGGTACGTGGGGTGGACAAGTTGGGAGGTGCCTGTGTCTGGAAGCAAACTACCACAACAGCTAAGTTGTCCCCGCTCTTCCTCTTCAAAGCTTCATCCACCAGTTCCTTGCAACACATGGCAGGATCATTATGCTCCTGCAGCCTCCGCCGTGCAAAATCTACTGCATTTTGGCTCCTAAACACATCCCATATACCGTCACAGCCGATTATGAGAAACTCGTCCTCTTTCGTTAGTTCCATGGTCATAAGCTCAGGCTCTGCGGACAGGGGTCCTCCATCCCTGTCCTTCATTCCTTCCATATGCCAATCACCTAAAGCACGGGCTACATTGAGCTGCCCGTTGAGGTACCCGTCGTCAACATATCCTCCAGATGCCTCAATGCGTTTCTTCTCAGCACAGCAATGTGGTTTGTGATCCCGAGACATCTCGATCGCTTTACCTCTTCGGCTCAGAACTGCCCGGCAGTCTCCAACATTAGCCACAACCAGTGACCTGCCATTGGAGGAGAACTGAAGGTCAATACAAAGTGCATGGACACTAGAGGAAAGACGACTCCAGCAATACCTAAATAATAACAAAGAACAGCAACCTCCAACAGTTTTGATCAAATCTGGATTTGATTGACCGATGTACTTCTAGTGAAAAGCCAAGAACAGATATCTAAAGCAAATTTATCATTTTATATTCAGTAGGGTATTATTGTGCTTTGTATGGAATGGTCATTGTTGAAGAGGCAGTAGTTTCATACTTAAAAGGCTCAACAGTTTGCCTTTCAGAACTGACCAAGTATCCTTTTCCACTCACATGAAGTGACCAGAAAATGCTGGTTTTGTTCATTGCATCCCTCCATGATGCATTTAATAAAGACCAGATACCATAGGATGCTTGACCAGCAAGGCAAGTCACTAACCCTTGACCATCTAATTCATCAGGCCTTTGCCTAAAAAAGATGAAAGTATACGATGACAAATAATAGCAGCATGTCGCACATTCTATGCCTGAAGAGTACTACTTGGACTTCAAAATCAACAAGTACGGATTCTAGGTCAAGAATCCTACTAAATGGAGTTGAGTCTTGGCAATTAAGATAACAATGGAGTAACAACATAAGGAGAACAAATTTTATGATGACATGCTCCGTCTGGTCGGAAGAAGGAATACATTCACCAGAGTGCACACTCCATGAAAGAGTATATCCCTTGATTTTAGTTGAGAAAAAATTTCGTAAGCAAAATTACACCAACAGTACTATTTGATTGAGCAGTATTGAAGAGATGGTTGACGGTTTTTGCGGTGTTGGCCTAAAAATGGTAGGCCACGGAGCCACGGAGGTGGTGATGGGACAAGCAATGGCAGTAGGTTTTCGTGGTATTGCTGGTAGGGTAAAGGTGAGACAATGACCGACAGATACTGACTTCCTTTATTTGCAAAAGGAGTACATTTCCTTCAATAGTGTCTTACATTTTTGTTAGAGCACATCGGTCATAGGTAGGACTGATCATAAGCCAAAGTTTTACATTCTTCTCGTACGTAGGACTGATCATAAGCCAATGTCATTCTGGATGCTGCTCAACATATGTGAGAAGGGGGAGCTTTGTTATGGTTTTCTCAGTATATGTTGAAGATTCAAGGCGATAGCGACGACATGGTGGCGGCAGGTCTGCTTGACGCCGTGGTCACTGTGGCGAGACTGATCATAAGCCAATGTTTGCTAATACACTATTATTCCCAAGCTTCAAGTCATCAAAGGGAATGGAGTCTACCATAAAGACCGGCAGGACAAGAAAATATCCTGCTATAGTACAATGAAGAGACATGCATGATGCGTACTGAGAAACTCAAACACAAGCAGGATTGCAGTACTCTTGTTTTGAGTTATTTCCTCTCATTAGATAACCAGATATACCAGGGGAAAGGAGTGAGGCAGAAAGTCTCAAGCATCAAAGCTGCTTGAACCCAAGAACTGGGGGGAACTACAAACGACTTGCGACCATCCCGGTACAGTCACTACAACACCAGTACAGGCAAAGCAAGCAATCTCTTAAATTCAGAAAAAAAAAAAACATAGGAGCTTTTGGCTTAAACAGGGAACCTGACTCACCATTATAGAGATAATAGCATATATCAACAGTAAAAGATCAGGTCAGTACATGGCCATAGCTATTTAATCACAGAATACTAAGATAGCACACCGAATAGTTCGACAACCTTTCGTCAAAAGGATGGCTGGCAAAATATAAAATTAACAAAAAAAATTCAACGTTAACAAAGGTATCGAGGAGTCCATTATATCAAAAGATCAATGCACCCCTTCACAAGAAATGCCCTTGGGGCTAGAAGCATGAAGTACACACTGACACCCTTCGTACCAAATGCTAAATAAATGAGGGGTCGCACGATTGGAACTTGCGCACTTTGATCACACATGCTCTAATACAATATTGAGAAATCAACACAACCATAAGGTCATAAACATAATGTAGAAGGTCTAGAAATTATATTTAAATCTTAACAAAACAAAACCATCGGTCAGATCGAGACTATGGAGACCAGAGAAATCATAAATAAAGGCAGAGTCTCACCTCCCAACAACAAGAGCAGCCAAAGCAGTAGTACCAGAAGCAAGTCCAACATCAGACACACATGCTTCTGCAAAAGAAGTGTCCGTTTGCAGAAAAGCTGATGTAATGACCCTCTCCATTTCGCTGGGGAAGTCTTCATCCTCAAAAATAAAACGTGGCAGATGAGAGCAGACAAAGTCAGCAGCATGCTTACCACCATGCCCATCGAATACCTGATGGAAAACAACAATCAAAAGAATGTATAATTAACGACCAAGCAAAACATCAGTCAAGGGGGCAAAAAACTCCAGAACCTGAGCCTTACTACATTCCAGATACTGTTACATAGCATGTAAGGCATTCAAAAGTATTCTAAGCTACAATATGGTACAAGAGTAGATAGCTAACCCAGTTAGTTATTACAAAATCAATTTTACGGTTTAAGAAGAAAGGAAACCATGAGATCCAATTCTACTACTGAGAATTAGGGTGTGCATAATCACCATCTTAATCAAAATATAGAAGAATTAAAGGCATAATTACACTGATGTGCAGCTATCCATATGAATCCTCATTCAAAGAGGGAAACTACGACCTCAATTATAACACTATTGTTTACCTATGGGATAGAATATGACGAGAAGGCACAAACCATAGGAGAGTTCGTCTGTATTATTTATAAACTCATAATGAACCATGGGCCGCTACAATCAAACCAGTCTAAGAAACTCACACCACTCCCCTTCAAGTTGAAACATAGAAACTAATCATGCCCAACTTATTATAAATAAACTCAACCCGATTCTTTGCAAGAGGCTTAGTAAGGATATCCCGTAACTGCTCACTCGTTCGCACATGAAGCAAATTGATATTCCCACTCTTCAACTTTTCTCAGTTAACTAGTACGCTCATCAAAAACTGGATTACACGCAATATAAATAGCAAACTGACTATCACACCACAATTGAACAGACCGAGAGACGGGATACCCAACTCTTCAAGCAACCGACCAATATACGTAACATTGCTAGTCAAATGTGCAAGAACAGGATGCTCAGATTCAACACTGGATCTCACAACTTACTGCTTCTTACTCTTCCAAGAAACCATATTCCCACCTATAAAGACACAATACCCAGTAGTAGACCTCCGATTAAAAGGTGAGCCAGCCTAATCCACATTAGGCAACCCCTCTATATGCCGATGATCATGATCACAACAAAATAAACCCTGGGTAGGACATCCTTTAATATAACTGAATGTCACGATCTAATGATCCATGATAATGGTGATCGAGGCGTGTCCACGATTGGTTGAACGGAAATGGTGGACGACTACAGTATTAAAGCGTTGTTGTGATGTTGGATATATGTTCCTTTGAGGAATGGATGTTCTATCCCGTCACCAACTGGTCGAGAGTCGTTCCCCTGATGAGCCCAAGGCAGGGTGAAACCAATCGACGTGCGTGTGGACAAGATTGACCCAAGTGGTATGAGACGCTTGAGAGTCGCATTGTTTGATGGAAAGCTCTTTGTCCGAACGAGTGATCATTCTCTACAATATAGAATGCGAGTTAAGATTGAGATCCTAGCGTGGATCTACTACACGATCCGTTCAAAGAAGCAGACCATGACAGATGGTATAAACTATGAGGAACTAATGAGAATATGCAAAGTAGCTTTCCTAATGGAGGACTATGAGATCTGATATAAACTAACAAACCACGCTGACAGAGAAATAAATATCCGGACAAAATGACGAGATAATTCAATTTACCAACTATCAGGATCACCAAATACCTCGTCCTCTCCCAAAGTAAGCTTCACTTCAAGCACCATACGAGTATTACTAGGTCTCGCACCCACTATACTAATATCCCGTAGCAAGTCAAGAGTACTTCCACTGGGATAAAAATGTCTCGCTTGCAGCGAGCTACCTAAACTCCTAAGAAATATCATAAACCCCAAGATTTAGGCTGAAAACAACTCTAAAGAAAACCCTCCAGGAAAGTGACGTCTGCACCATCACTCCTAGTCACAATAATATCATTCACATGAGAAAACCCTTCACGAAAGTGGCGTCTACACCATCACTCCTAGTCACAATAATATCATTCACATGAGGAAGTCCTCATGTCTGGCCTTGGTATTAGCTTGATGAAGTCCTCTTTCTTTATAGTTAGTGTTTCCAACCAAGTATTGAGTGAGCTACAGCTTTTGACCGACTTCTCATTGGGCTCCTTCCCTCTACTTTATCTTGTTGTTACACCGGCAGCCTCCGGGATTACTCATCTTCATTTCCTTCCACTGCTTAATAGAATTGGGACGTGTATTGGTGGGTGGCTACGCAAGACACTATCATATGCCGGAAGACTGCAATTGATTGTGCGTTGGATGAAGCACCGGTGCCGCGGTACAGGCCATAGAGAAACACCGATTCGGATCTCCTTTGCAACTACTATCTGCTATGTTTGGAAATACAGGAATGAGCTAATTTGGAATCAAGCCATTTTTTATATTAAGAAAATTGTCAGAAGAATTAAAATACATGTCTTTGTTACTATGTACTCACTTTTTCTTACATTTGTTTCTACTATCGATTTTGCTATGATGATGTATAGGCAACATACCCCTACTCGGTCATTATTTTGTTTTGATCTCGATAGGATAGATTCCATAGGTGATTTTGTGATGATGTTACCCATAGCGTCAGCTTGAGCAAGTTCAAGCTAGGACTTGCGATTGACCAACTTGTACAACTTTATTTATGTTCAAACAATATTATTCACATAGACAATAAGGAGAATACAACTAGCACTAGAGTGTCGATAACGTCGACCACTGAAGACCTAGTACCAAAAAACTAAACCGCCCAAACTAAGCCTTGAAAAACTACTTTAGGCCATACAGAGATTTCTTAAGGCGACGAATATACCCACTCACACAGACTCCACTGAGCAACAAACTCAGATGGTTGCTCTAGATACACATACTCAGTTAAATAACCATGAAGAAATACATTTTTAACATCTAACTGATGCAAAGGCCAACCAAAGGATGCCGCAAGAGAATAAAAAGGTGTACCGAAACCATTTTCGCAACAGGAGAGAAAGTATGTATGTAATCAGCATCAGAGCACAATCATTGGCCACCAAATGTTAAGCCGAGTAGCTGTGTTATCATGGTTCATCTTTACAACTTATACCCAATAGTCATCTTGCCGGGAGACAACATAACTAAAGGCTTGTAAACGAGAAGAGATACAAGTGTAGGATATGTGAGTAGTCAGCGGCGGATAAGTGATACGCTACCCCTTACAAAAGACAATAGGGAGATCCAAACTTGATGGGAGAGGAGTCGGAACAAATGATGGAGAAGGAGGTGACGAGGACGAGAGTCCAATAGGGCCAGCTTAGGAGCAGCTATGACAGAAGAATCTAACACTGCTTCTAGAGAAAGAGGAGGACCAGTATGTAATAGAACCGTAGTTCTATTACTAATTATTGTAAAGGATTATGACTTACAAATTCGGATCAAACTGAGATTGATCGAATCTGAAGGAATCCAATGAAAAATTCCCTAACTAGGCAATGGAACAAACAATAGAAGAACAACTAATTCAAAGCTATGAATTACTCTAGAATCGAACTACAACTAAGTAAGCTATTCTGGAAATGTAAGAGCAGCTAGGATTAGTCTAAGGAATTCGAAATGCAGCTAAGTACCGAGAAAAGAGAAAGCTAGAACCGATAGGAGAAAATAAGCTAAGGGCAGTATATAAATAGGCAACTAGGGATAAATATGCAAAGGGCTATATATATAGGCGAACAATTCTTCATTCATTATCATTTTACATCAGCCAAAGGGTTGTATATATAGGCGACTAATTTCAGTTGGATTATAAGAAAATTCAATTAATAATTTACACGTGTCTAGCTAGTATCGGCTTCAGTGTAAAAGCTCTGGAAATTAGGTTCAACAAACTCCGACAATTTGTCCCAAGCACACGTGTCAAAGATGCTAGTGGTCCACCCTTGTAACAAACTTTAAGAGTAACGCCAAGTTATAACTAAACATGACCAAGGTGACTGATCGCGAGAGGTAATTCATCTCAGGCGATGGTTCTCGACACCAAATTTTCATGGTGTCCCTTCTTCATTCTCCGTGTGCTAAAATTGTTGAGAGTTACCAAAGGATCTTGGTTAGTGGTGCTCCTGCGATCGCCGGAATCCGGTTCTGGAGGAGGAATGCACTTTATCCCGGGTAACCGAACTGGGTTCGATTAGTGCTAAACTAGATCTCTACGCTAAAGCTATGATAAACTAGGATAAAAGGATAAAATGACAAGTTGATTGATTGATTCGTGATAACATAGGCCTTTTAACATCAAACACAAGTTAGTTACAAGGAGTTACACGTCCAATCCCAACAGTCGGCATCTCTGAGACATGGGTTGCGCCCCAGAACATGGCTAGAACTGCTACACAGCTGCCCCTCTCAACTGTCCTCCAATACCATAGTTGAGATCGTGCCTTAACTGCTGATGCGTGGACCATAATTTAACTGACCACGTCCTCCACCATCTGACCACTATACCCACACCTTGGACGAACAAGGGACAACGAAGCTAGAAAACTCTTACGCCCAAGGACGAAATCGTCCTAAGAGGACGAACCAAAACCTCGACACCTTTCTTCCTTCGCGTCCCAAAAGTCCCCCGTCAACAAAAATCATCATTGGTCGCCCTAACCAAGAAATGATTAATCGCTCTGCAGGTGTAGTCGTTCAGTTATATAGCTAGAGATGCTCGATCAGTCACCCTGGGCTTTCATCAGCTTCTATTAGAAACATAGGGGGGTAAGATCGTTGAGGGCGACCGTTATGTTACACGGTAGACGCAACCTGATGAGGACGACGAGTATAAACCTATATGACGGGTGGCTAAGAGGGAACATGTGATGGTGACACTGACAGACGCTGAATAAGCTCATGAACCAGGATATCATCAGCTACACTAATGCACTAGACAAGACTGATCCTCGGGCGAAAGAAGAGGAAAAGGTAAAAGTAGTAAACTCTTCAAAAGAAACAAGAGCACACACACAAAAACCACCAAAATCAGGAAAATAATATCTATAACCCTTCTGTATACGAGAGTACTCCAAAAAGAGACATAAAACGGATTTAGGATCGCGTTTAATAAGATGAGGCGAATATCGTGAACGTAGCATGCACACCCAAAAATGTGTAACAGGAGAGGATGAAGTTGATGCAAGGAGGTATCTGAAAATAGGGCATGGTGAGGAATCTCTCCATGAAGAATAGAGGATGACATACGACTGATAAGGTATACAACGGTCAAAACCGCCCAACTCTAAAAAAAATTAGGGACCCTATATGGAACATAAGTGGCCGAATCACTTCTAAGATATAACGGTTTTTACATTCGACAACCACATTTTGTGGTAGTGTGCCAAGACAGGAAGATTCATGAACAGTCCCACGAGGGGTCATAAAGGATGTAAACAAAGATGAGAAGTATTCACGACCATTATCACTCCTGAAAACGGGGATAGGAATGACAAACTGTGTTTATATCTCAGCATGAAAAACAATAAAAATAAAAGAATTATTTAGAGCTACTCTAAATTAAATATAATCAGGTCATGCATAAATAGTCATCGGACACAAAATAACGAAAACTAACCTTCAACTCAATAGGACAAGGACCCCATAGACGAACCAACTCAAATGGAGCAAAAGCACAGTTATTAACTCTGAACACATAAGACACTCTATTATATGCTTTACAAACTAGACTCATAAAAGAGGAGAGACAAACACTAAAACCCTGGACACAAACACTTGAGACTAGAAAGTGCAAGATAGCCGAGTTGGCAGTGGAGATCCAATGCAACAACGAAAAGGCTATGATAAACAACGGCGACTCTTGCTCAAACATGCAGAGACCTCTTAACGTGCGTCGACCCCTGTCAATAGTCTTCATCGCCAAACAGATTCTGAAACTCACAATAATCACCAAGAAACACAATACGACACCGATGAGTGTGAGTCAAAACATTCATAGATAATAAATTAAACGGAAGATCAGGTACATCTAAAACAAAGAGGACACAATGAAGAAAGGAGTGAAAGAGACTGTCCCAATCCCGTGACCGGAATATATAAACCATTAGCCACCCCGACATCAGGATACTAAGAAGTAAGGGAATAATCCCACAATATACCTATAGTACTAGTCATATCGATAGAAACCCCTAAATCAATAAGCCAAAAACGAGAAACAGTACAAATCGAGGGAACAAAGGACATGAATGCAGTTGGTGGAGAAGTGGACTCAAAGTTCTGACCATCACGATGAAAGACAACTGTAGAATCAATCTCAAGGGTGACATTAGAGGACCGACCATGTAAAGCACCGATCACAAGTATGGTCGACGACCTTACAATAGAAATAAATAAGTGGTCCATTGGGAGTGCTAGTGGCACGGGAGATGACCGACCAATAAGTTGGAAACAAGTCTTAACAATGTAGCCCAAAGACGTTGAAAATGGGTACAGAAAGGTCGGCGTCTCCCTTGGTTTTTGTTATTCAACAAGGATGAGGAGAACCCCTTGACCTCTTCAATAGAGGTTAGGAGATATTTATATTACTTGACAATGGGCCACATGGGCTCTAATTCTAATACAGGATAATAAAGCCCAAAAGTAAAGTAACCACATAACTCTCAACACTTTCCCTTAAGTTGGAGCATATATATCAACTATACACAACTTGTCATAAATAAACTGTACCCGACTCACAGCTAATGGCTTAGTGAGAATATCTGTAAGTTGATCAGCACTCTTCACATGGCAAAACGTAATATCCCCTTCTAATAGCTTCTCTCTCACAAAGTGACAATCAATCTTAATATGTTTTGTTCTGTCGTGGAAGACTGGGTTTGACGCAATATGGATAGCGGACCGATAGCTGCGTAGGTCAGGGTGCTGAATATTGTAACTCATCAAGAGCCCGATACTCTGATTCTGCACTAGAACGGGCTACAACTGGTTGTTTCTTGCTTTTCTAAGAAATTAAATTGCCACCAACAAATACGCAATATCCAGTAGTAAACTTACGATCAAATGATGAACCCGACCAATCTGCATCAGAAAACCCCTCTATACGGATATGTCCATGATCAGAGTATACCAGACCCCGACGTGAATGCCCCTTGATGTATCTAAGAATATGCAGGACGACTTTCCAATGAGGAACACGGGGATGTGGCTCACAAAGCTCACAGGAAAGGCAATGTTTGGACATGTGATTGCCAAGTAATCCAACTTGCCCACCACGACTATAGGCATCACCTTCTCCGTGTGTAAGTTTCACTCCTGGAAGCATAGGAGTGTCGCTAGCAACCAACATCCTAATGTCATGTAAGAGATCTAGAGCATATTTGTGCTGAGATAAGAAAATCTGACGCTTATAGCGAGCAACCTCAATACCAAGAAAATACCTCAACAAACCAAGGCCTTTGGTATGAAACTGCTGCTATAAGAACGCCTTCAAAGCAGTAATCATGCACTATCACTCCCTGTGATCACAATATCATCCACGTAGACCACAAGAAATAAGCACTCGACATCAGAATGACCATAGAATACAGTGATCTTTTGCCGACCTCTGCAACCCAAACTCTAGTACAACAGAGCTAAACCTCCCAAACCATGCTCTGAAATATTATTTCAAGCCATACAGTGACTTCTTCAGCCGACAACAGACATGGCCAAACTCTCCCTTAGTAACAAACCCAGGTGATTGCTCCATATAGACCTCCTCCTGTAAATCCCCATGGAGAAAGATATTCTTTACATCAAGCTGATGCAAAAGTCATCCGGAAGACACAGCAAGAGAAATAAGAAAACGGACTGACACCATCTTGGCAACAGGGGAGAATGTCTCACGATAGTCAATGCCATAAACCTGAGTATACCCCTTAGCCACCAAGCGGGCCTTAAGACGAGCCACAAAGCCATCAGGAAAGACTTTAACCACATAAACTCACTTGCAGCCATATGCTTGCTTGCCCGGAGGTAAAGAAACTAGATCCCAAGTCTGATTAGCCTCAAGGGCTTTCATCTCCTCAACCATAGTCTGTCGTCACCCAGGAGAAGAATAGCCTCGGAAAGAGAACGAGGAATAGATATGGAATCCTGCTGAGAGATAAATGTGTGCAACGAAGAGGAGACTCCGGCATAGGAAATATAAGCAGACATAGGATATATGCTACCTCTGCGCAAGGTAATAGGAACATCCAAATCTGAGGACGAAGAAGCAGCATGTGAGGAATCCAATGACAAGCGACTGGTAAGGGCTAACTTAGGAGCATCGACGGGCGAAGGAGTAGCGTGAGAGGAATCCAATGATGAGGGAACAAGATCAGTAGGGATTGGCTCAGAAGCACCTACGGAACCCCAAGAGATCACTAGGCGAGGACCGTGAGAATACACTTGAAGAGATGGAGGAAGAGAAGCGGGTGAAGATGAGGGAGGTGTGGGAGATTGGGAAACAAGCTCATACAAAAGAATATCATCCACAAATAGAGGTGGAAAAGACAACTCCAAATGTGATGTGAAGGAAAAGGGGGTGAAGTCGTTGAACACAACATCGGCAGACACACAAAATCATTGTAATCAGGAGAGTAACATCGATACCCTTTCTTGGTACGAGAATATCCAAGAAAGATGCAATGGAGGGATTTAAGATCTAACTTTGTGAGATGAGGGCGTACATCCCGAACATAACATGTGCATCCAAAAATACGTAATGGAAGGGAATGAAGAGGATGGAGAAACTCACCAGGAAAAAGAACAAAATGGGAAACCGAACCTAAGCACAGATGAGGGCATGCAGTTGATCAAATAAGTGGCAGTCAACACCGCTTCACAAAACACCTTAGAAATGTTCATGTGGAACATGAGAGCACGAGTAACCTCAAGTAAATGACGATTCTTACGCTCGGCCACCCCATTTTGAGGTGGTGTATCAGGAAAAAAAGACTCATGGATGATCCTATGAGAGGTCAAAATGATGTAAAGGATGAAGAGAAATACTCTCGCGCATTATCACTCCAAAAGATACGTATGAGTAGAGAAAACTGGGTTTTGATCTCACCATGGAAATTAGTAAATATAGAGAACTCCTCGGAGTGATTCTTCATTAAATATAACCATGTCACAAAGTAGTGAAAACCTACTTAGACACAACAGGACAAGGGTCCTAAACATCAGAATGCATCAACTCAAAAGGGGCAAAAGCTCGTTGATTGACGCGTGACACATAATGAAACCCCATGATGTTTGGCAAGTTGACAGGACTCACAAAATAAGTCAGATAAAGACTTAACCTTCGGAAATAGACGCTTCAGGCTAGAAAGCGTTGGGTGACCATGGCGACAATGAAGTTGAAAAGATGTAGAGGAAATACTACGACAAGCAAGGGCAAGCAATCCTCCCTCCAACACGTAGAGACCTCTTGACACGCGACGGCCCCTAACAATAATCGTCTTCGTCAAACGATCCTGAAAAATACAAAGATCACCATAAAACACAACACGACATCGGTAAGTCCAAATCAAAGCACCAACAGAAAGTAGATTGAATGGAAGAGAAGGTCGATACAACACCGAAGATAAGGTCAATGTAGGAGTGAGAGAGGCATTCCCTATCCCTCGGATTGAGATACATGAGCCATCTGCTACCAAAACATTAAGATATAAGGAACTCGGTCATGTGATCAAAAGAAGCTCCAGAATCTGAGGAATCTAAGGAGAGACAGAAAAACATGCAGCAGAAGGAGCGGTGTGCACCACTGATGTAGAAAGGGTAGGTACATCAGGCGGAGCCACAAAAGGAGCAGAGACAAACAGATCCATAATAATATGAGCAGATTGAGATGCACAGGGTCTGACCATGCAATTGCCAACACTTCTCTCGAGTGTGGCCAGGAGCCTTGCAGTAGGAACAGATAGGGCGCCCATCAGATGAAGGAGCTGAAACAGATTGCTTTCCA
>JAOWBR010011009.1:0-16677 GCA_028571145.1 Dionaea muscipula
AGAGAGAAGGAGACGTGAGAGAGAGAGAAGAAGAAGAGAAGAATAGGAAAAGAAATGGGAGTTACGTATTCTAAATCTGTAACCCCCAAATCTGATTCCAACCTTCAATGAGGGGTAAAAGGGTCTTTTCCCCTCTCAAAAAGAGATTAAAAATCTCAAAAGCCTCCCTACAAGTCTCAAACCTGAATCCTCTCAACTCAAGTGCACTCCTTCGCTTCCATTTAGCTAGCCGGGCTAGATGGAAGTCTCGATGATTTAACAACTCGAATTAATTAAAAGTCGGTCGGGTTATAGGAAATAACCTAAACCAACTTAAAATTAAGACAGGTTATCACATCCTTCCCCCCTTAAAGGAATCTCGTTCTCGAGATTCAAACCAAGAACAAACAAAGCTGTGACGTCACATCCTTTCCCCCTAAAGAGGGTGTTTCGTCCCTGAAACACGAAATGAGAATCAAGAATCGAACATGAAAATCAAACTCGAAATCACAACCGCACTAATGAAGATGAAATCCCGAAACTGCTCCAACAACAACAAATGCAAGCCCTAAAATCCAACTCAACAAAATCCAAAGAAAACACCAGATTCAGCTAAGGAATGAACATCATCTGTCCAACAAAAGAAAAGGGAAAACAAGCAACTCAAAATCTAGCAAAAGTCCGCAAAGAATCTGGCTCTATCTCCTACTGCTGCTTATCCGTCGGAGTCGTCTCCGGCTCCATCTGAGTGAGGGTATAGACCATCCCTGGAATCAAGGGCCTATCTTATCCAACTGTCACACTCCTGCCTCCTCCACTCGCTTGCGAGGCCGACTGAGCTGGCTTCTGAACGGTAGCCTCCTCTGAACCCATCTGCGTCTGTCCACCCTGACTCCACTGCCTCTCACCACTCCTACACATGGACGCAATATGCCCCTGTCCTCCACAATTATGGCAGGTGAGTGGCCTGCCATCACATGACTTTCCCCGTGAATGATGCTTCTCACATTTCTTGCAAAACCATTGCTTGAACGTCGATCCCCCAGAACTCCCTAACTGACTAACATGAGACTTCTTCTGACTGATCCCACCCTGTGATTGACTCTAGTCTGAATCCCCTCTCGGCATCTTCTGTCAGGATTCTCTAGCTGCAGTCATCGCATCCTCAAGCCTGGCTGCATGTTGAATCATCTTGGTCAAAGTAGTGCAGTCGTGGCTACGGACGTAAACCAACAAGTCAGGATCCAAGCCTCTCTCAAACAGAAACATCTTATCCTCCTCAGTCTCTAACAGCTCTAGAGCAAACCTACCAAGCTCAAAGAATTTAGCCTCATACTCTGAAATCTTCATAGTACCCTGCCTCAGTGCTCGCAACTCTGACTTCTTCTGGGCTCTGAAGTGTGCCGCGAAGAACTTTAGCTCGAACTCTGCTACAAACTCCTCCCATGTGGGCTCCTCACCATGGGCATCAAATCTACGCTAAACCCCATGCCACCAACATCTAGCGGTGTCCTTCAACATAAGGGTGGCATGCGATACTCTATGCTCTGGTAGACAGCCGATCCTCTGCAAAATCTCCTCAACCTCCATCAGCCAATTGCTTGCCTCAATTGCATCTGGTGTGCTGGTGAACTTGGGCGGATGAGCACCCAAAAACCGGTCAAACGATCTGCCCTGAATCTCCTCGGGTGGTAGCACCACCGCCTTTGCTCTCGGTGCCACGGGCCGTGCTAGCCCCACTCGCTCTGCATGCTCTACTACAGGCACTGTTCTATCCCTCGGCGGTCTCTGCATCTGCACGAACCGATGGTACTCTTGAAACCGTTCCCACTCACCATCTGGCAAACTCTAAAACTCCTGGAAATGTGCATACACGTCCGGTGCCATTCGCACCGAAGCCGTGCCATCCTCTGGATTGACCCTCGGATCACGGGAGCCATCTCGAGGTACCTCTTGGATGATGGGACCAAGTAGGCTTGGTTGTCGCTCGGTTCTCCTCACCGGAGCACTAGATGAACCAGCTGGTGCATCAAATCCACTCCTAGTTTGAACCATGATCACTACACGCACACCAAATGTTCTAATCAACGGACGAAAACCGAAAAACCACTGAAAGTCTAAAACCAGACGGGCTCTAAGACATGCTAATGCTAACCGAGAACTTAAGCAAACTGAAAACGTAACAGAAAATCGAAAGCATACCTCTAGCGGATGCCGGGTGACGTGCCTCTTTCTAAAGCCCAAAATGACAGATCAACAAACTCAAACATGTCAAATAAAGTCTAAACTTATACTAAACCGAAAACCATCACTCAGATACCATAATTGTCACACCCCATCCCGGATGCACCGGCGCATGGCCCGTAGACCCATCCACGGACCGCACAAGCCTAAACCCCAACCTCAAACAGCGAAAACAATCCCAAAAGGGTGGAAATCAAACTACCGATCAAACAAATGTACTCAAAGGAAGTCAAACGAGAATAGCTCGTGTCTAAACCAACTTACAAAAGAAACCACATGTGTCAATCTAAAGGAGCTACAAATGAACAACAGAAACAAATGAGAACACAAATCCTATGAGGCCACATCGTCTCCCCACCGCATCCTCCTAGCGAGAAGCCTAACCTGTACAACAACGTTCAATTAGGGGTGTACACGGGGTCAGAATAGAAATCTGAATAATAGTAGATATATAAAAGAAAGATTTCTACGAGGTGTGGTAGTGGCCTAAATCAAACGTAAGATAACCGAACTTGACCACCTTAATCCGCAGCACGGAGGTGACCGAGTAGTAACAGGAAGGGGCCACATCCCATGGGTACAAAGGATACTCATGGAACGAACTCACAAAGAGAATGACGGCACAAAGAGATACTATAAAAACATACTAAAAACATAGTGTAAATGTACCGTCATAAGAAAATCACAAAGTCCTCAAGAGTCCCAAAAGAACGTAATACAACTATGATACGATCATAATAAAGCTCAACGATAAGTCGCGAATATATAAATATAGTCATCGTGCATAAAACATAGTAAAACCACATGAAATCTCACGGGAGGCAGTGATACGGGAAAACACATCATAAGATAGACAAAGGTCTCAAATATTCCAAAACCCCAACCCGTATCACCATCCTAAAACCCAACGGTAGCACCCGAAGTCTACCACATAAAATCCATCGGTAGCACCCGAAGTCTACCACATAAAACAACTAAGGTAGCACCCGTAGTATACCAGAACCATATCCAACGATAGCACATGTAGTCTACCATAATGCCACTCTAACATACCACGAACAAGGGGATCTCCACCACACCGTGGTGCGTAAACCAGCATGGCGGCCGAGAATAAATTATAACCACATAGGCTCCGTCTAGGTCGAGCTCAAGACCTAAGGACGATATGTCATAACAGGGTATGAGCCCGCGTGGCCGAGGTCCTGTCGGTAGCCCTCGGGCTTTCTCAATATCCAAATCCAAAACTCAGTTCACAAAATCTCAAGTCCCAAGTCCCACCATAAAAATCTCGAGTCCACCCAAATAAAATAAATCATAGAAACTCAACAGGGCCGCGAGGCCAAATCAATTCAATAACTCAAGGTGGACTCCTCTAATAGCATGACTTAGCAATTAAATAACACATTAATAAAGCTTCATCTCAAAAGCATAATTATAAATACTCAGTACATTAAATAGGAATCGCATCTCATAAATTACGCTTTAAAGTAAATCATGGTAAAGAGGGTAACAAAACAAAATAATTAAATACGGAAAGGTGGGAAGAGAAGGAGCAAGGCTTGTGTACACCCCTCACCTGAAATCCAGCTAAAGTCAATCACGATCAAAGATCAACTACCACACACCGTAAACGCTCACGTCACCACCTACGAGTCAACCAACAGAGAAAAATTCACTAAATACATCACAAAAAATGTCCATCATGCAAAACAAGGGTAGAGCCTTAAACGATGCGCCTAGCATGCTCTACCACTGCCGCGACCCAAACGGACATTAAAGCATGCTCCAAACCCCTCCAAGAATGCCTAGGAGTCAAACTAGAATGATCCAAGATCAATACACGAGGTTTGGATTGGAGAAAAACTCATTTGCAGGCCTAGGGGACGTCCCCTCCTCAATGGGAACAGAAAAACAGACGCGGCAGAGAGCCCGTGAGATGTCTCTGGAGACGTCTCACTGGAGACGTCCTCGGAGACGTCTTACTGGAGACATCCTCGGAGACGTCTCTTACTGCAGAACTCTGTAGAAATTGAATCTACCATGCACGAAACCCTCTTCTCAAACACCCAAAACTCGCCCCACGAATCCAAACGAAACCCAACCAACTCCATCATGCTGAACACATTAAAATACAGCAAAACACGCATCAAAACACGCCCCAACCCAACCGTACGCAAAACTCATGAATTGACAAAACCTATTCAAGGAAAACAATTGAAAACCTTACCCGAAGCCGTGAAAAACGCTGTCAACACTCAGCGGACAATCCGAGCACGTCCAAATGATCACCACTGATTGATCGACCAAAGAAAATCTAAAGAAGAATCATCCTATCAAAATTTGTCCTCCTCAAAAATCCTAAACCAAAGGAAAAAGGGAAAATGAGAACTAATCGAACGTACCCCGATGAAGATGGCAATCCCACCCTCCTCGTCGTCGTCGGCCACTGTCTGATCCCCTACTCCTGCTGGTGGCTGCCGCACAGTTATGGGAAAATAGAGAGAAGGAGACGTGAGAGAGAGAGAAGAAGAAGAGAAGAATAGGAAAAGAAATGGGAGTTACGTATTCTAAATCCGTAACCCCCAAATCTGATTCCAACCTTCAATGAGGGGTAAAATGGACTTTTCCCTTGTCAAAAAGATATTAAAAATCTCAAAACGCTCCCTATAAGTCTCGAACCTGAATCCTCTCAACTCAAGTGCACTCCTCCACTTCCATTTAGCCAGCCGGGTTAGATGGAAGTCTCGATGATTTAACAACTCGAATTAATTAAAAGTCGGTCGAGTTATAGGAAATAACCTAAACCAACTTAAAATTTTAACGGGTTATCACATAGACGACATGACCAGTCATGTATGGATGCCTGAGGGCCATGAAGTAAGAGAATTTTGTGAACCGATCCACGTGAACTAAGATTACCGTCTTCCCTTCCTAATTGGGCTGTCCTTCAATGAAGTCAATGGAGATGTGCTCCCATTATGACTCTGGAATAGGCAACGACTATGGAAGGTTAGGGCATCTTGTGTGCTCTGCTTTACACTCCTGATAGACGGAGCATTCCTTGATAAACTCAGTCACATGCTGTTTCATAGATGGACAAAAGAATAAGGCTTTGACACGCTGATGTGTAGCACTAACTCCAGAGTGGCCACCCTCTGGGGAATCGTGGAGTGCAATGATGATTCGCCTTCTAAAGGTGCCATCTGGCCCAATATAAATCCTTCCCTTTTTTCGCAAAATACCACCTTTCACCGAATATAGTAGGTGTTGAGGTTTCTCAGCATATGTTAAAGCTCAAGGCGATGACGATGACATGATAGCGGCAGGTTCTGTCGTAGCTGTGGACATCATGACGATAGCTTGATGGATATGATTATCCACGATGATATGGTGACCCACGGGCATCCATGATGTTTGTCATGATGTGTTTGGTTTGTATACCAAGTTTTAGGTCTCGGCATGATCTATTTTGAGAGTTAGCGACTCTCATCGCCATGGCGATGGGAAACTGTGGCAGAAGTTTCCAGAGCAGAGTTCCATGGCGGCAAGTTGCTCTAACTTATGTTTATAATGTTGTTTAGATAAATCCTATTGTATGGATATTGTTCATAGTGTCCTAGTGTATCAAGGCATGTTTTAGCATTGGTTTCAATGTTGGATGAGTATGGCGTTAGGCATGTCAGTGCCATAGTAAGCAATTTCACAGTAGCCATCGCCACAGAGGTTGTCGCCCCGGGCAGTTGGGCTATTGTTGTAGGTTCTTAGCTGACCTTGGGGTGTGTGCCTAGGTTATTATAACTAGAGTGGCATGTGTCTTATCCTCATTGGTTGTAATAGTCTATAAATTTGAATTCCCGGATGTGGGAGTTGTATCATGCAATTCTGAAAAATTGTTTAAGTATTGTTCAAGTTTACAGAGAGTTTTTTCTCTCGTTTCCAGAAAGTGAGAATTCCTCTTCTTCAAATTCTTTGTGTATGTGTTGTTGTGATTGTTGATTTATACTCGATTCATTGTGATTAGTGAGTGCGAGAGATCGATTCCGCTTTTAGATTTCTCATCAGTATGCTCCCGTCTAGGGTAATAAGGCAAGTGGCCAGTCAGAACTTGATTTTTTCATCCCCCTCATATGATTTCTCTTCGTCTTTGACCCAAGAGGGAACACAGATGGTGATGGCATTACAACCTTCCTCCTCATAATGTCTGGAAAGAGGATCAACCACTCTATTCTCTGCTCCCTTCTTGTATTCGATCACATAGTTTAGTTCCAACAACTTGGATATTCCCTTCATCTAGGCACACGAAGTCAACTTCTGTTCCAATAAAAATTTCAATGATTGGTGGTCGGTGCGGATGATGAAATGTCAGCCAAATAGGTAGTGCTTTCATTTCTTCACCACAGTGAGGAGAGCTAAGAACTCCTTCTATGGGGCCCTAGCCCGGTTTATGGTATACTAAACTGGACTAGCCCTCAATCGGGGGAAACTTCATCAAAATCTTTTATTTATACTTAAACGGGGACACACTAAAAGTAAAAGTCGTCTCTTATTATAAGAATAACACCACACACACACACAAATTGAACATCTTATTTCATACTTCCCTTCTTAGATTTACCACCTCACGTGGCACACATTCGTTCCAAGATGCACCAGGTTCATTAAATTAAACTTGCGCCAATTACTGCTGATTCATAGTATTGTCACCTCAAAACGAAGCTAGTGCAATCATTATTCATCAAAGAACTCGCAAGTATGACTAATGTCAATTCTTTTATTAATTTATAAGCATTATACAAGGTTCAAACCAGTAACTCTTACATTTCACAATTAGCGACAAGTCTTACTCCATTAAGGATCTGTCGCGCCATCTACCAATTAGGGTATGTAGTTGAGCTGCTTTAGATCCACCTAATGATCATATTTCCTAAAAGTCTGTCGCAAAAACCTCACTCCAAGAGCATGGCATATCCACTAAACCAGAAACTACCATCGACAACAAAACCTCCTACCATTCGCAACTTACATAAATTGTTACACGAAGACTTAAAAGAAAAACTAACCACACTGCTTGGAATTAAATACAACACCTCCATCATTTCCTCGGTAGCTCCTCCCCTGAAAATGATAAATCAATTATCTGGATGAGCCAAGGCTCAGTAGGGAAACATAAGTACTACCCGGCTATAAGCAATGCATCATAAAGGGATCTAACACACAATTCTTATAAATAGGGAAAAAGAATTGCAAAACAATCTGCGCATAAATAGAGTCCTTCACAATTCATTGTAGATGTGATAACCCGTTTCGGTTTCTTTTAAGTTAATCGGGTTATTTTAACCTCGAGACTTCCACATAGCCCGACCGGATTAGTGGAAGTGGAGTGACATTTATTTCGTGGAGGATTTGGGTTCAAATCCCGTGGGGAATGTTTTTTAGTGTTTTGAGATTTTTAATCTCATGTTTTGAGATGGGATTTTACCCCTTTTCCCTTCATGGATTTAGATGGGAATTACGGAATTTTAATTCCTCATTTGTAACCCCCCCCCCCCACTTTCTCTCTCTTCCTTCTTTTATTTTCAAGTTTCCCCCTTCTCCCTCTCTCACTGATTTCCCTTTCCCAATGAACGCACAACAGAGGCAGCAGTAAGAGGAGAATAGGGCGGTGCTCCGTTTCGCTTGACCACTGGAGGGATGACGATCGGTTCATCATCTTCGCACCGGTGAGTTTTGTTATCGATTTCTTTTTCTCCCTCTTCTCCGTGTTTGGGGTTTATTGATTGATCACCCATTGATGGGATTGCTGCCTCTCCTTATGGTCCATGGATGCTGAACGATTGTAGAAGAGAGGAGGAGGATCGTGCCGACGTTGGTTTTTGATCGTGCTCTCGCCGGATTCATGTAGAGGTTAGCTTTGGTAATTTCTGCCCTGTTTTGATTGTGGCGTGAGGATGAGTTCGTGTGAGAAAGTGATGATGGAGTTAGATGATTAGGTTGGTATTAGTGGTGATGATCGGATATTTTGATTCGGCGTTTGACGTCGTTTTCATTTGAGGTTTTGTCGTTTTTATGCATTTGATTAATTTGTTTTGATGATGAAAGTTGGTGGTATGTTAGGGAATATTTTGATGCATTTTAGTGTGTTCATTCTGGCTTGGAAGTGCTGGATTCATGCGTTTCGTTGTTGCAGTTTCGCGTTGTTTGATTTTCTGGGTTGCAGAATTCAGGAAATCCGGACGATCGGTTTTGGGATTTCCGGTCGACCGGCTTTGTGAAGGGCTCTTTGTCTGGCCTTTTTTTTGTTGCAGAGATCATGTCCTGCGTTCAGGGGTTTAGGTCGATCGGGTATTTCAAACCTTCTCTGTCCTCTCTGCAGGGCAGAGCCGGTCGACCAGTTTTGGGGAAAACAGTCGACCAGTTTTGGCAGTCTTGGCTAGTTTTGTCCATGGAGTTTGGGGTTGATTCCAGTTGGTTTAGGATGATCTTAGAAGCATCCTTAAGCATCATTAGACATGTTTACGTCCTGTTTTGCATGGTTTTCAGGCATGAGATCCTTTAGTGAGATTTTCACCGTTATTTGATTCGTAAGCGGTGACATAACTATCTACGGAGTTTGGTGACTTGACTTAGCTCATGATTGAGTTTAGTTAGACTCGAGGTGAGGGGTGTACACAATCCTAACCTTCTTCAACCTCCGTTGATACTTGTTGTTTATCGTTCATAGACCTTTTCTTGATACCTCTCTCTTGCAGTGCATACTCTACATTGTTTTTATTGTAGATATGTGTCCACTCGCATATGTGTTGGATGAGTTATGTTCATCTTTGTAGTTGGCCTGTTTCTCCTGTTTTATCATGATGATGTCCATGATAGTAGTAGTAGCTTCGTTGGACTTCAATGTTCTTTATTTCCTGTGAGTGGACGAGAGGTGTCTTATGAGTTGTGAGATGTGATGAGGTGGATGTGGAATTGTGATTATTATTTAAGCCCAAAGGACATGTCTCCTTCGGGGGTCAACTTCGGCTACACGGATTACCGTATGTCGCAACGTCCTTAGGTCTTGCGCACGACCTGGACAGAGCCTACCATGGGGAGCTATTCTTGGTCGCTTTACTGGTTTACACCACTGGTTAGGCGGGATATCCCATGTTTCGCGATTGAGCTGGCAATGTGGTAGATTACGGGTGCTACCGTTGGTGTATGTGGTTGACTTAGGGTGCTACCTTTGTTATCTTACATGTGGTAGACTACGGATACTATCGTTGAGGTTATTTTAGTGCGTAGTGAGTGATAGCATGCGTCGTCGGGCGCGCTATATATAATATTTATAATTATTAAACGGCTTACCTACTAGAAACTAGTAGCGAGTCGAGTATCGTTCCACAAGTCGGTTGTAAATCTTCAAGTTGAACTAATTATTGTTCCTAGCAGGATATATCGAATATGGGGGATTCGATTAGGTCCTAACGATAAATAAAATGCAACATAAGTGATGATAAATGTCATTGCGCGATCGACGATTCGACCAAAGCAACACAACATAGACAGCGTATGTAGGGAGCTTATCACGACCATGATTATACAACCACGATTGTGACAGAAGGCCCTGACACAGTCGTGACAGGTGTGTCACGGTCGTGTCTCTTGTTAGATCACCTGGAGCATGCAGTACGATTCCGATTCCGGTCGTGCTTGGATCTAAGATTTCTTATTTCGTTTGGATCAAATTTTCATGTAGAAAAATAGGGCTTTGATCGCATATTCGTTATTCGGTTCAATTAGTGTTCAGTTTGGCTTACATAAACATGATCTTAAGCATCGCAGGGCATCGTGCATATCGGAGCTTCAATCCTAATAGACTAATCTAGTCGACTTGTCACAAATTAACAGGAATAATTCAAATCCACGAAGTATGAATGCACAGGTTCACAGTTTAACATCAAATCAAATCCCTGACAATCGGCAGACCATCACCTACCATCTAATTACATATCTGATCAATTGGCATACAAAAGGTAGAAACTTTACGGATCTAGCCTAATAGGAAATATACCTGATGGGTAGATCTAATCGATGCGCGTCTCGTCGGTAAATTCTCCCACAGGGTGTGTATGGACGGTCTCCGTTGTCTCCGTGCCTTGCTCCGATGTGTTGTCATTGCCCTTCTTGGTCTCCAAGTCGCTCTGTAGGCTGCTAGGTCAAAAGTGGGAGAGAGTTTCGAAGCTGCAGAAGTCGCAAATCAAATAGGCTGCGTACAGGAGCCCGTCACGGTCGTGACAGTGGTGTCATGACCGTGACAAGCTATAATTGGGCTAAGCTGCACGCAGCGTCTTCCGGACGTGTCCATGACTTGTCGAATCCGTATGACAGCCTGTTTGACGACCAATTTTGGTCCAATTGAGCCCCGACTCGCGTCCAACCTGTAGAAAATCATGAAATAAGGCATAAAAACCGTAAACAGGTTCTCCACAAAATAATTGTAAAATATGCTAACCTTGAGCGCAAAGAACCTAAACAATTGTATTTTGGCAATAATTAGGAATGCGTTGAGTACATTTCCTGTGTCTCAACACACACCCCAACTTAATCCTTGCTATTCCCTGGCAAGTTAACATGAAAAGAATGAATACAACTATGCAGCGAAACAATTGCTACACATTCCTAGTTCTACAAATCACAAATCCCATACAGATAGTAACCGCAACTAGTAAGACAATAAACAACCATGGAACGTGTGTTTGTGCATCCAAGTCATACCAGCATGCCTATAACCCAAGCAAGTGCATCCAGAAAAATAAACATAGCACAAGTGCAACGCCATAGCTCATAGGCAATTAAAGTTTATCTAGTGTGGGCAAATGTTCACTCATGGAGTTGTCAAAAGCAAAGCACTCAAAAGAGAAAGGCTTTCCTAAATTAGGTGACAATATTATATTGAACCAATGATAGGAAACTAACTAACATGACAACAAACATACTCACACAAACCAATGTTTGAGATTAGAAATTGCAATGTAGCAGGGAATTGTTTTTGTGGCTCAATAAAAATGTAGGAGATAATAAAATAAAGGGAGAATGAAGGCAGGGTATCCAAAGCAAGTAGGGAACGTCACAAAATACCTTCAAAAGGTGAACGACAATTCACATGTAAAACTCATACCAAAAGTTTTTCAACCTTCTTGATTTTTTTTCGTTTCTCCTTTCTATTCAGAGCAGACCATATTTTTCTACTTTATACTTCGTTTTTTGTCAGGCCCCTTTTGTCAGCGATTTTTTTTTTTTCTTTTCCAACTCAATCTTTTTTTTTTTCCTTTTACAAATTTTCAACTTCCCCTTTCTTACATTTCTTTTTTTTTTTTTTATTCAGGCCATCCCCATGCATAAATTTTAAAATCTACTTGGAGCATACTAAGGTAGGCAAAGAATCTCGTAGGCTTAACTCCAAGTAAAAGAGAATTCAAGGGTGCAAATTAAAAATAATTTAATGTGTTTGGCTCAATGGGGGTGCAAATAAATGAAAAATAGCTAAAGCTCAAAATTTTTCAGAAGAAAGCATTGAATTTCATCATTTCTCAAACAATATAACCACTAATTTTACCACTAGACTCAGTCCTAAATTAGTTCCAGTTCACAGGTGCAATACAGGAAGTCACCTTATTCTAATTTTATGGCACACACTTCCTCACTTCCAGCACTCAGAAAAACTTATGCTAGAGGTTCATTTCCTAAACACATAAGCTTCATCCAATCTTACCACATGACTTGGATTATGTGCACAAATTTTATTCCATGGAAGTCCAAGCTTACACTAGCCTAAGCTAATCAAATTCTTGGAGAAATGACAAGCAGAACTGTAATAATGCAAGATTGTCCATACAGCATAGAGAATTCAAACATCATGCAGCATACTAGAAAAAAACAAAGTTAAGTGCATTAAAAAGCATGCCAAAATTTAGGCGAAATAATTTGAAAGCGCAGTGCACTCTCCCCAACTTATTTTCGAAGGTCCCATGAGAGAGTGGAAAGAAATCACCTGGATGCTGCAAAAGGGTTTATGCTCCGTGCAAGCTGACCTGCAAAGAAAACAAAACAAACAGCAGCAACAAAAAATAAAAATGAAAATAACAGAAAGGGAAATGTCATTGAAAATTTTTTATCATTTACACAATCCTTCTACGACTCTCCAACGTTGTTGTCCCTGCCACCCTAAGTGCAATGGGATAAGCAAGAGCGGCCCCTACTACTCCAAAGAAAACCTCTGAAACAATAGTAACAATGCCGCTGGTCGATAACGCGAGCCGGGAGGTGAAGTTCGGGAATCCGAAACTCCTCGAAAGCAGCCGAAGGATTTTTCAAGAAACGTCCCAGCTTCTGTCGCCCCCAAACTTGCCTACCGGCAACCTTGCTATATATAACTAAAGTGAGGAAGGATCAATAGAAATTTCGGACGAATGACAAAATTTTCAAGATGACTCAACAACTAAAACTACAAAAAGGAAATATGCGTATTTACAAAGAAATGTTCTGCTCATGAAATTACTGCCCCTTGGGTGGTTGGGTGGGTTGCCCTTCCACCCACTTGTCCAGTGTGTTTTTAATTTGCCCCAACTGCGTCTTTAGTTTCACAATTGCTTGCGTGTTGACGCTCACATGCTGTTGGGTCTCAGTCAAGCTTTGCAGCATCTTTGTTTGGTCATCCATCGACTTGATCATCGCCGCCTCAAATGGTGTAGGCATTAGTTGCATTAGCGGTAAAGGAGTTTGAGGAACTATGACTATTTGCGGCTGTGGAGATGGTGGTGGTTGTCGCCATGAAAGTCTAGGATGCTGTATGTAATACCCATAAGCAGCATTGACTAATTGTATTTGTGTGGGGTCAGGTAAAGGCTGGGTGGACGGACACACCGTCCAGTGATGTGTTGTGCTACTGCAGGTAACACATGCTTCGATACGTGGTGGTGCGGGGATGGTGACGGTGTCTCTCTTTAAAAGCAGCTCCACTTTATCGGAGAGTGCTGCGATGGTGGATGTGAGCGTTTTAGTTACGTTAAGCTCATGCACACCCATAGGATTTTCAGATCGAGCAGCTATAGGTTTGTCTCTCTTATCAAAAGTGGATTGGAGTTGGGACGCTTCACTCAAATTTTCCAAAAACACCCATACCACATTCTCATCCTTCATCATCACGGAACCTCCGCAAGAGGCGTTCATCATCTGACGATGTTAGGGTAAGAGGCCGAAATAGAAACTTTACACAACCTACCACTTGGGGATTTCGTGGTGTGGAAATTTACGCAGCAGATCACCAAATCTCTCCCAAGCCTCATATAAGCGCTCAGTGTCGTGTTGTTGGAAGGTTGTGATCTCACGATGGTATTGCAGCATCTTTCCTATCAAAAAATATTTTTTTAGAAAAGCCGCGCTCATCTCTTCCCACGATCTAATGGTGCGTGGTAGCAATGTGCTAAGCCACTGTTTCGCCTGTCCTCTTAATGAAAATGGGAAAAGAATAATTCGCATGGCATTAATGGGAAAGTTGTTAATCCTAAGGGTCGAGCTAAAGCCAAGAAACTCAGAAAGATGGTTGTACGGGTCTTCTTGAGATAAGCCATTAAAAATTGGTAAGGATTGGATGGTGTCGGGCTTCATCTCGTAATGGGCAGCATCAATTACAGGGAGTACGATGCATGACAGTGTGTCGTACATGTTCGGAATGAAATGTGTATGCAATGGTGGGGCTACCCCGTTGTTACCACCATTCCCAGCATTATTTTTAGTTTTGTGCATTTTGATCCCCATTCACCCCGTTGATAGGACCGTTTTGATTGTTCACATTTTGTGGTGGGTCCTCCATAGCATCAGTGCTTGGATTTTGACTTCTAATCCTACGCCATTTTTTCTAAATTTGAACTGAGTCTAACAATTTTAGGCCGTAAGGATCTACGCCCTAGCATGTAAGGTCCAAAATTTAACTAGAAAGCAGGATAAAAATAGCACAACTTAACAGGATGCAGAAGGCAGGAAACGAGACAAGCAGAATAAAAATAAAAATAAAAGACTCAAATTAAAATTACAGCTAGAAACATAAATTAAATTCAACCCGAAAAATTTAGCTACCGTCCTCGGCAACGGCGCCAAAATGATAGCATCCGTCGTCGGGCGCGCTATATTTAATATTTATAATTATTAAACGGCTTACCTACTAGAAGCTAATGGTAAGTCGAGTATCGTTCCACGGGATGATTGTAAATCTTCAAGTTGAACTAATTATTGTTCCTTGCAGGATATATCGTATATGGGGGATTCGATTACGTCCTAACAATAAATAAAATGTAATAAAAGTGATGATAAATGTCACCGCGCGAGCAACGACTCGACCAAAGCAACTCAGAAAAGACAGCGTGCGCAGGGAGCTTGTCACGGCCGTGATTATACAACCACGGTCATGACAGAATGCCTTGACACGGTCGTGACAAGTGTGTCACGGCCGTGTCTCTTGTTAGATCACCTGGAGCAGGCAACACGATTCTGATTTCGGTCGTCCATGGATCTAAGATTTCTTATTTTGTTCGGATCCAATTTTCTTGCAGAAAAATAGGGCTTTGATCGCAGATTCGTTATTCAGTTCAATTAGTGTTAGGTTTGGCATACGTAAACAGGATATCAAGCATCGCAGGGCATCATGCATATCGGAGTTTCAATCCTAATAGACTAATCTAGTCGACTTGTCACAAATCAACAGGAATAATTCAGATCCACGAAATATGAATACGCAGGTTCATAGTTTAACATCAAATCAAATCCCTGACAACCGGCAGACCATCACCTACCATCTAATTACATATCTGATCAATTGGCATACAAAAGGCACTACTACAAAAATGGGAATTGGTGGCGGTTCAAAACGGCCACTTATATAAGGAAAACTGCCACCTTTGACTTTAGTTGACGGTTTTAAAACCGCCACATCTGAAGGCGTAGCCTTTGGTATAGGCGGCAGTTTTTTGGTCCCTATAACGATGGTTTTTAAACACCGCCTATAAGAACCAACTGTGACGGTTTTACAGTAAAGGTGGCCATTTTTGTTGGCGACGGTTTTTTAACCCTAAGGTGACAGTTTTATATGGTGTTGATTTTATATGAAGGCGGTTTAAGCACCTAAGATGGAGGTTTTATCATGTGGTTGTTTACTCAGCTAATATGGCGATTTTGTAATGTGGCGGTTTCAAAACCAAAGGTGGCGTTATTCAAAGGTGGCGATTTTTTAACCTAAGGTGGCGGTTTATAATGATCACAGTTGTGTCATTTATGATGATTTACGAAGATGGTTTCGGAATTAAAGGTGACGGTTTTAAATGCGCAATTACAAAAGGCATCAACTGTGGCAGCATTCTTCGATATATGCAATGATAAAAATCTGAAGAGTAACCAAATCTTCCCATAAGAAAATACATAATACCATTGGTAATCTAGATCTTTAATCACAAATTTGATATCCATTGACAATATAATGGATTCATATTCATTTAGACAGAGAATCAGATCATAAATGTTGAATTGCACCAGTAATCAACCCCCTTCTTTCCAATACAAATTTATGCATGGCTCACAACCTCCTTAAGACAAGCTTTCAAAACAAGAAAAACTAATGAAGGTTATCACCAATCTTTACTTCCCCTTGATTCTCATTGACAAAGATGTTATCACCAATCATTCATGACCCATCCTTCCTCAAAAGAAAGAAAACAAGAAATTATGAGAACAATATTGATTTTTGGGATGATATAAAGGGATCAATATCAATACAACCAAACAAAACAAAACAAAGAGAACAAACCCAACTCAAGCAAGTACTGTAAGTAATCTTGAAACAAAAAACTCAATTTAGATTAGTATTAGCCGATAACAAATCCTAAAAACCGTATTTAATCAGCACACTAACCTGATACATTTCCAAGTTGTCGGTTTGAATATTGGAAATTGTAGACCTTTGCGTTTGAGGAACAAGTCGCTTACCATTGATCCGAGTCCCATCATCTTAAACTTTAAATTTTTTTATCTGGGAAATCAGTAAGTTAATAATTCAGAAAAAAAGAAGAGAGAGGTCAAAATATAAAAACTTATCACGTCTCCTTAGAGGTTAAGACTTTTAATATCATCTTTCTCTTCTTCACCAACAGCTGAAGCTTTGGTGTTCTACAACATCATCACCTTGAGTAGTATCAGGATCTTTCTTCAGTTCAAACACGAACTCCTTTGCAGCCTGCAATAATACATAGACGCACGCCAATCAGAATCACCATGATCGCACTCAACTTGTGAATGTGTGAATAAACTATAATATTTATACTCATCATCCAATCCATAGTCCAGATTATATTAATGACAATGAATATTTCAAAGTACACAATGAATATTTCAAAGAAACAGAGGAAGTATTTCACTAAGAGGCGAGGA
>JAOWBR010011119.1:0-38456 GCA_028571145.1 Dionaea muscipula
CACAATTCGTCGCTAATCTGCGACGGATATTCTCCGTCGCTGAAAATCCGTCGCAAAAACTGTATTTTTTTGTAGTGCCCCCCTCGAAAAAATTCGGAAAAAACTCGAAAAAAACGCGAAAAACTGTAAAAAATTGAGATTTTACCTCGAAATAGTCGTCCCTACGAGGAGAATCGTCCGCCATTAGTAAAGTGTGGATGATAAATAAGAAAATTAATATATAGGAATTTAAATGATGAGAGATAGAGATTTTACATTGATATATGAGGAAGGATATACACGTTATAAATAGATATGAAAGATATTAGGTGTTGTGGTAATATTAGAAAAAGATCGAGGTTGTTTTGGGTATATTATTTTCTTTTTAAATATTATTTTTTTTTTAAAATATTCAGGGACAAAAACGATAATTTAAAAAATTAGAGTGCTGTTTTTAGTAATTGAGGTGCTGCGTTTAGGGCTTATGAATCAAAATCAGACCACCAGAAACATCCCACCCCGGCATAGGCAAAATTTTCCCGCGCCAAGTCGTCGACATCTCCGTTGATTCGGTGAAAGCTCAGAGGGAGTGGACATGTGGTTCGAGAAGTCGCTGCAGTACTGAACCCCCTTTTCTCCGACGACCGGACGGCAGTCACATGCGGAGATGAACTACCAGCAGAGGCTGAAAGCAGCGGCGAAGATTATACTGGATGGCGACTCTATCGGCGCCTCCGTTGACACCGAAGGACTTGGAATTACGGCGACCTTGAAACCCCATCAGGTCGAAGGCGTTTCATGGCTCATACGCCGATACTCCCTTGGCGTCAACGTCATCCTAGGTGAATGAATTTTCCATTTTCTCTTATGTTATTGCTAGAATATAATAATTATCATCATCGGTATTACTAGTAGTAATTAGTTCTTGACTTCTTTATTTGAAAGTTTGAACTGCTGTGATGATCTCGTAACGTTGATTAAGGGTTAGGTTTGGCTTTGGCTTCATTCTTAATTGTGAAATATGAAATAACCCTTGTCATGTGAAAAAAGGAACAGTGGATCCATATTTATGCTTTACCTGAAATGAAATCGTTAATTTTTATCCCCGTCTTTCGGACGATGATTGCTATGTGCTCTTGGTGGCAACAGGCGTCTTTTTTTTTTTTTTTTTGTATTCATAGGAACTTCAGCAATCACCATTATTGTATGAGCATTTTCTTTGTGTTATTGAAGGACTAGGTACACAAGTTTATTTCAATTGTAATTTAATTATTTTCACTTTTGTGCAGGTGATGAGGTATTGTTCTCATCTAACGACTTGAGTGCTCCATCAATTTCAGTCTCCCTTGATATGCTATTGGCTTTAATGAAATTCCTGCCAATCATTACTTTTGGGTGGAAATAGCAATCATGTGATATCTTGCCAATAACTTAAATCCATTGATTCCATTTTGATAATCAAAGCCTCAATGACAAAATGAGGTGCTTTTCTCCTCGTTCCACATGATGTCTAACTGTTCTTTGTTATAGTTCTTGATAGTAGGAATCACTTCATCAGTCTTACTTTTGCATTAAGTTCTACAAACTATGCAGTTTGTCTTGTTTTATTTTGGTAATGAATTGATTGAGCGGGAAAGACAACAAGAATGCAAATTAACAAATGCTTGATAGTTGCTGAAAAATGCCTTGAGCCAAGTTACTTGCAGATGGGACTGGGAAAGACCTTACAAGCCATTACTTTCTTAAACTATTTGAAGTTCCGCCAGATGTCTCCTGGACCTTTTTGTGAGTTACCAGGCTCTTGAGTGAGGTTCCCTATATATTATAACGATTCAATGTGCAACTAACTTGGTGGTTTGCTGTATTGGGTTCTTATTTATGGCAGTGGTTTTGTGCCCATTAAGTGTGACAGATGGGTGGATGTCGGAGATAGAGAAGTTTTCTCCAAAGTTAAGGGTTCTTAAGTATATTGGTGACAAGAAACACAGATGTAACCTGCGGGCGGCAGTATTTGAACATGTACAAGCAAAGCTATCAGCTTCTGATGTAAACCTTTTTCCCCCCTAAAATCACCTTTTGATGGTAGACTTAAACATGTTATCTGGCCTATCAACATTTTCTTATTTTCTACTTTTCCACTCCTTTCTTTTTTCTTTATACTTGTGGGAGTTTGTTAAAGTTTTTTTCAATTGTTTTCTCTGGTGTGCTCTGATTTTCTGTTTTCTTTGATTTTGCATCACAGCAGGCACCGCTTCTATCATTTGATGTTCTCTTGACAACATATGATGTAGCACTAATTGACCAGGATTTTCTCTCTCAATTTTCATGGCATTATGCAATAATCGATGAAGCCCAAAGGCTGAAAAATCCTTCAAGTGTAAGTCCAAGGCATAACCTCCATTTAATCAAGTATCTATATTATTATGCTCGGTGATGGTTTTAATCTGACTAGCTGGATTCTGTGGAAAGTTGAAGGTTGATTGAGCACTAGTCAACATTATTCTGTGATCTCTATGTTGTCTCTGCTTCTCTTTTTCCCTTCATGCGATTGGAACTCTAGAATCTTGGAATGCCAATAAGCCTGTTTGCTCTCACCTTTGAGAATCCCATGTGTCTTGAGCTATTGGATTCTCCCTTTTCTTAGTTAATGTTTCTTTCAGGTTTCTATATGGATCTTGGCATATTTTCTATCATTTTTGTTCTTGTGAGCTCTAGTCGGTTTTCGGTTTGGTTACTAATTTGAGACTTCTTGCTGTAACATTGCTGCTTCTTTAAGGAGATTAGTTGGAGATAACACCTTGCTTTCTTTTGGTGTTTGCATATACGGGAAAATTTTGAGTTTACTATTGGCTGCTTTGCGGAGGAACATATTTGTTCATAATGCTAGCACTCTGATTACTGCACCTTGCAGGTTTTATATGGGGTGCTAAAAGATCGGTTTGTCATACCACGACGATTGTTGATGACCGGCACTCCTATTCAAAACAACCTGATCGAACTTTGGTCACTAATGCATTTTTGTATGCCTCATATCTTTGGCACATTGGAGCAGTTCCTTTCTACCTTTGCTGAAGTTGGAAATCCTTCGGCAGGTAATTAGTAAACTTCTCAAGTTTATTCCTGTGCCATGTGATTCGCTAATAACATTGTTTGTGTCAAAACTTCTATTGTGTGTCTAATCTTTCTTTTTGCTTCCTGATAGCTTATATTTAGAGAGGTATGAATTGCGCAAGAAGTTCTTTTGGTTTCTCATATATGATCGTACATCAGTTTCAAATACACTGAATAGAATATCTGACATGAACTCTTAAGATATGCTTATTTGCATCATTTAAAGTTGAGTTCAACTTGCTCTCAGTTTCAAAAACATTTTCTCACATCAATTCTGGTGCTCGTAACGATGTTCAGATTGTGCAATGGTAAGTTTGCTCGTAAACCTGGTTCAGCTCTTGGAAACAAGCAATCTCCTAGGCAGATGTAATGTAAATCCACATACAGATGATTCTCCCTGGGGCCTCGGCCAATGTCCATAACAAGGATGCTGACACATTTTGTTGCTCTTTCATCCTTTATTGTATATATTTACTTTTAGGCCATGTTTAATTGTAGGATTAAATTGGATTGGATAGATAATACTCCGGATAAGAAATGGGATTGTGAAGGAAAGGATTAAATGATTCACTATTAATCCAATCAAGGAGTTGTTTGATTATCTTGGATTAAATGTGGGATTATATTTTTTTGGACAGAAATATCCCTATATAGAACCAAAATGATAATTCACAACCTATACCTACAACTCAACTAAACAAATAAATTAAATGAGTTATGAAATAAGGGTAAAATAAGTCATTTTATTAGGTGAGATAACTAATTCCTAAGAAAGGGTGATATTATTTGTCCAATGATTTTGTAGGATAAGAGGGATGAGGGATTAATAATCCAATCCCAATGTAATAAAAATCAATCAAACACACATCTTAGTTATACGGGGCGGATTGATAGTATAATCCGACATTTTACCCCCGAATCAAACAGGGCCTTAAGGACATCATCTACAGGGTTGGAAGGGATAAGTTTCACAAACTGGACTATGTCATTTAGCTTTATCAGACCCTAAATAAACATCTCTCAGAGTAAATCAGTTGAATTTGGTGATGCTTCATTGCAAATGGATATATTATATATATCTGGCACTGCCCTTGTAGTACTAGTTTTACTGGTATCTTCCAGAGTACTAAATATTAAACCAATACCTTCTAATGCAGAGAGAAATATATCATCATCTTCATGCACCAAGATCTTCATTTCCTCCGAACTTTAATTTTTTTTTTCTTGTGGGGGCCTTGCAAACTTACCCAGGCTATCTGGTATTAAATGTGCGAGTTTTCAACGTCATTATTTACTCTGTGATGCCAGTTGTCTAGATATTTGTTCATGACTGGCCTTCTATTTGGTATGATATATATGTTAAAATAGAAGCCAGCGCACATGTCATTTTATACTCTATGGGGAAAGCCAGACTTTTCTGTCTTAGTCATCTTGTGGAATAAAAGAATGCGTAGATCTTCAGTTTCCTGAACAGGTAGCCATGGTGGAAGAATGGAGCAGCTCGGAGTTTTGAAATGCATATTGAAGGCACTTATGCTCCGAAGGACAAAATCTAAGCTGATTGAATGTGGAAATTTGCTATTGCCTTCTCTGTCAGAGATAACTGTGTTAGTCCTCTGTTACTTCTTGCTGCTTTTCTTCTTAGCATAGGTGTCAGGATCTCATCTCACCGTTTTCCCTCTTGAATCCCAAATTTCCTAAGAAGATGTGCTGCTGCCCTCAAATGCATTCTTTATGTGGGTATTGATGTGGAAGTCAGGTTTAGGTTTTGATGGGCCCCCACTCATTCTGTGTTGGTTTATGATTTGTTCTGGGGTGTACTAACAATTCCTTAGTCCCACCTAGAAAGCATGTACAACAGTAGCAGCATGGATAATCATACTAAGTTGCGTATTGAGAGAATGTATTGTTTCTTCTCCATTGATGTAGGATAGTACCACTTGTAGCCTTGCAAAAGAAGGTTTATATTTCCATATTGAGGAAGGAGCTTCCAAAACTCCTTTCCTTAGCTGCAGGGACTTCGAATGTCTCATTACAGAATATTGTAAGCTGATTTCTCTCCTCAATTACCAGAAAATGTATTTTTTTCTTGCCTTTTTCCAATTTTACAAGCTGTTACCATTGTTTGTCACTGCTGTTTGTCTACAAGATCATTATTTGATTCATCGCCTTCATGCTGATGATAAAGGTAGTTCAAAGTTTATTGTCCTTGCTGTGTTGACTTTTCTCCACCATAAATTGGCCTAGTTAGAACATTTGGAGCTGGTTAATTGTCCTCCTTAAGCCGTGGATTCCGTAAACCAGACTAAAGTAAGCCTTTAGAAAACATGCACCTCAGATCAAGCTGGCCTAGATCATACAACTTAGACAAGACTTGGTTCAAACATGCTTCTAACTCAAGCCTTTGGTTGTTTAGCTGATGGCTGGATTTTGTTGTTTGTTGGAAAACTGGCTTTCCTTAAGGTGGAAAAATAGATTTTTGACAAATTTTGGAGCCAAAAATAAATGGGTCCTAAACATCATTTTTCCGAGTTGCAATGTGTTCTTTGTTATGTGGGGATTGTAGAAGAAGTGAAGGGAGAATTTTCATTAACCCAAAATTACTCAAAGGGATACATATATATAACATAGAGGCAAGATACCCAAAATGCCCTTATCTATAAATACTATATACTAACAACACTCCCCCTCAAGTTGGAGCATAGATATTGATCATGCCCAACTTGTTATATATGTAACCTACCCGATTTTCCGAAAGTGACTTAGTAAAAATATCACCAAGTTGTTCATTAGTCTTCACATGCTTCAACTCGATATCTTCAACTTGTAACTTCTCTCTCACAAAATGATAATCTACCTTGATATGCTTAGTCCGCTCATGAAAGATTGGGTTAGATGCAATATGAATGGTAACTAGGTTTTTACATCATATTTAAGTAGGTCGGGGGGCTGAATGTCTCAACTCATCAAGTAAATGTCGAAAAAAGGTGACATCACTAGTCAAATGTGCAAGTGCACGATACTTTGACTCGACACTAGATCGGACAACAACTGACTGTTTCTTACTCTTCCACGAGACTAAATTTCCACCAATAAAAACACAATAGCCAGTAGTAGATCTTCGGTCAGACGGTGAGCCTGCCCAATCTGCATCTGAAAACCCCTCTATACGATAATGTCCATGATCGCTGTACAACAAGTCACGACTGGGGTATTCCTTGATATACTTAAGGATATGCAATGCTGCTTCCCAATGGGGAGTGTGAGGGTGAGACATAAACTGACTTACAACGTTCACAGAGAATGCAATATCAGGACGGGTAATAGTGAGATAATTCAGCTTTTCCACCAACCGTCTGTATTTCTCGGGATCATCAACCACTGCACCTTTTTCAGGTGCATGCTTCACTCCAGAAAGCATGAGAGTGTCATTGGGTTTTGCATCTATCATGTCTGTATCTCGAAGCAAATCAAGCGCATATTTACGCTGAGATAGAAAGATGCCACGCTTGTAGCTAGCCACTTCAACTCCGAGAAAATACTTAACGGTCCAAGATCCTTTGTTTGAAAATGACTCTGTTGGAATTGCTTAAGGAAATTAATCCCTATACTATCATTCCCAGTAACAATGATATCATCCACATAGACCACTAAGAAGATAGTGCCAGTACTAGAATGTCTGTAGAATATTGAGTGATCTTTTACCGATCTCTGCATGCCAAACTCCAAGACCACAGAGCTGAATCTCCCAAATCAGGCTCGGTGAGATTGCTTTAAACCATATAGAGACTTCTTCAACCGACAAACATATCCAGACTCCCCCTGAGCAACAAATCCGGGAGGTTGCTCCAAATATACTTCTTCCTGTAAAACACCATGGAGAAAGGCATTCTTAACATTAAGTTGATGCAACGGCCAAGAGCAAAAGGCGGCCAACGAAATGAGAAGCCGAACGATGCCATTATGGCAACCGGAGAAAAAGTGTCAATATAGTCAACACCATAAACCTGGGCATACCTTTTGGCCACCAAGCGGGCCTTAAGACGGGCCACAAAGCCATCGGGGTGGACCTTGATAGTATAAATCCATTTACAGCCAATAGCTGCCTTGCCCGAAGGTAAAGGGACTAGATCCAATGTCTGATTAGCCTCATGAGCCTCCATCTCCTCGACCATAGTCTGCTTCTAACCAGGGGAAGAAAGAGCCCCAGACAAAGACCGAGGAATGGAAATGGAGTCAAGAGCAGAGATAAAAGCTTATAACTTAGGTGACACTCCAACATAAGAGATATGAGCAGCCATCGGATACGTAGCACAACTACGCTGATACTTGCGCTGGGCAATATGAACATCCAAATCTGAGGATGTAGAATCATGTGAAAAATCTATGAGTGTAAGAGCAATAGAATCGATGGGTGCAGGAGCAGGAGTGGGTGCAGGAGGCACAGGGGCAGCGATGGGAGGCTCAGGAGCAGCAGCAGAACACCATGAAATCATAAGATGATGGCCGCAAGTATAAACCTAAAGAGGCTGAGAAACCGATGGATCAGATGAAGAGGGAGCCGTTTGAGAAACTGATGGAGAAATTGGTGGAGGAACTGGTGCAACCGGAACCAACTCATAGACAAGAATATCATCCATGGACGAAGAGTTTGATGGTGTTGGTGTAGAAGAGGAAGAAGCAAAAGGTATGGCCTCATCAAACACATCGGCAAAAATGTAAAACCGTTGTAAATCAGGAGAATAACACCGATACCCCTTCTGTGTATGGGAGTAGCCCAAAAAGATACGTCGTAGGGATCTAAGATCAAGCTTGGAAAGACCAGGCCGAATATTGCGTACATAACATGTACACCCGAAGATCCACAGGGGTAATGGATGCAGAGGCTGATGAGGGAATAACACTCGGTAAGGGATCTCCCCTTGAAGAACAGACGACGATATCCGATTGATCAAATACGTAACAGTCAAGACTCCCTCACTCCAGAATAGCTTAGGGACCCCAGTCTGAAACGTAAGAGCACGAGTCACCTCTAATAAATGACAATTCTTGCGCTCCACAACCCCATTCTGAGGAGGGGTGTCAGGACAAGAAGACTGATGAATAATATCATGCCGAGTCACAAATGTTGTAAATTGATATGAGAAATACTCACGAGCATTATCACTCTGAAGCATACGGATAAGAAGAGAAAATTGGGTACGAATCTCAGCGCAGAAGGCGGAAAAGGCAGAAAATAACTCATCATGGGATTATAATAGATATAGCCAAGTCATACGTGAATGGTCATCTACAAAGGTCACAAAGTAACGAAAGCCTGCACGAGATTGGACTGGACACGGTCCCCAGATATCAGAATGCACCAACTCAAACGGAGCAGAAACCCGTGTATCACTCTGAGGCAAATATGTGGCTCTATGATGCTTAGCAAACTGACAAGACCCACAAAATAACCGGGACACGGATCGAGCCTCGAGGTATAATCTCTTAAGGCTTGAGAGAGACGGGTGACCCAGACGATTATGAAGGTCAATAATGGGAGAGGAAACCCCTGAACAAGCCAAATTGGGGGAATGAACATTCAATATATAAAGTCCGTCTGAGGTACGACGACCTCGACCAAGAAGGGTCCCCGTCGAAAGATCCTGAATCTCACAAGAGCTAGCATAGAACAAAACACGACAATGATGAGTCTGAGTCAACGCGCTCACAGATAACAGATTAAATGGAAGATCAGGTAAATAGAGAACCGAAGAGAGGGTCAATGTAGGAGTCAAGGGAACCGTCCCTATGCCTCCTGTTGACAAAATGAATTGAGTGGGAAAAGCTTAACCCCTAGAGAGGTTAGCCATTTTATTATATACTAGGGTTACGCGTGCCTTCGGCACAGACACGATGAACACTTGATTCTCTCAAATTGATTAAAAAATCAATAAAAATTAAAAATAAAATTATATCAATATTACTCTTGAATATAATATTACATAACTTTTGATATTTTTCTAAAAAAAATTAATATAAAAAAACTCCACATTCCACCCCACCCCACCACTCTCACTTTCACTCTCACTCTCACTCTCATCCTCTCTCTTACTTTCACTTTGATGTGACATCTATACTAACATATTTTCAAACTTTATCCTCATTTATAATATAGATGTGGTACCTTGGGCCATACATAAAGTATCATAATAAATCTAGCTCAATATTAAGACTAACTAATGCCCACTAAACGAAACTCATTGTTCTTAATACTCCCCCTCAAGTTGGAGTATAGATATTGATCATGCCCAACTTGTTACAAATATACTCAACCCTATTCCCAAACAAAGATTTAGTCAGGATATCTGCAAGTTGCTCCCCAGTCTTCACATGATGCAACACAATATCATTATTCTGCAATTTCTCTCTCACAAAATGACAATCAACTTCAATATGTTTTGTCCGCTCGTGGAAAATTGGGTTAGAGGCAATATGGATAGCAGACAGACTGTCTCACCATAGCTCAGCAGGCTTTGGGACAGGATACTCCAGCTTATTAAGTAACTGAAGAAGGTCGGTGACTTCACTAGTCAAATGGGCTAAAGTACGATATTCAGATTTAGTACTGGATCTAGCAACAACTGTTTGCTTTTTGCTTTTTCATGAGACCAAATTACCATCAACAAAAACACAGTAGCCACTGGTGGATTTTCGACCAGAGGGAGAGTCAACCCAATCTACATCAGAGAACCCCTCAATGCGCCTGTGATCATGATCACTATAGAGAAGTCCTAGACTCGGGTGTCCCTTGATATATTAGAGAATATGCATGGCTGCTTCCTAATGAGGAACTCGGGGATCAGACATAAATTGGCTAACTACGTTGACTGGGAAAACAATATTAGGACGCGTGATGGCCAGATAATTCAGCTTATCCACTAAGCGTTTGTACCTATCCGGATCATCGAACATAGCTCCTTCTACAGGCAACTGTCTTAACCCAAGAAGCATTAGGGTGTCACGTGGCTTATAACCAAACATGCCAGTGTCTAACAATAAGTCCAAAGCATACTTGCGTTAGGACAAGAAAATTCCACGCTTGCAGCGAGATACCTCAATTCCCAACAAATATTTCAAAAACCTAAGATCTTTGGTCTGGAAGTGGCTATGAAGGAATGTCTTTAACAAGGTTATCTCTGTGCTGTCACTGCCTGCGATGACAATTTATTTTTCTTCTATATCTCACTATACAATTTATCAAATATAAAAATATTATAGTCAAAATTCATAATTTCTTACGATGATCAAATGAGTATAATGTTGATATAATTTTTATTCTCTTTTTTTTTATTAAAAAATTATATAAAATGTACGACATGACACGGACACGGACAATTTTTATGATATATAATAAATGAAACCGTAAGAAAGTTTATCGTGCCAACGGTACGGGTAATTTCTAGTATCTATTATTATAGAAACAATTAATTAGAGACAGAACAGACCTTGTTACTCCTCTGTAGATCGAGGCACCTCTCGAGAAACCACTGCTTTTCCTGTACAGTACAGGTTCAACATTTGGATTGGAAGAAATGAGAAATGCATAAACCTTCACTTCACTGATGCATGCCATATGGAGTATTGAAAGTAGTATTATATATATATATAATCACAACCGTCGATCACTTGCCTTCGAAGTGACGCAACAAACTCCTGCCTTGTCATGTACCTCCAGAACAACAGAACTGAACCGTCCAAACTATGCGTGAGGGGATTATCGGAGCCCATACAAGGACTTCTTCAGACGACAAACACGACCACACTCCCCCTAAACAACGAACTCAGGTGGTTGCTCCATATAGACTTCCTCAGTCAGATCCCTATTAAGAAAAATATTTTTCACATCCAGCTAGTGTAAAGGCCAATGACAAGAGGCAACCATAGAAATTAGAAGACGAATAGAGGTCATTTTTGCCACAAGAGAGAAGGTCCTAGTGTAGTCAATACCATACACTTGAGCATATCCTTTGGCTACTAGACGAGTCTTAAAACGAGAAACGGAGCCATCGGGATTTACCTTCACAACAAAGACCCACTTGCATCCAATGGCCGTCTTCCCAGGAGGTAAAGAAACAAGGTCTCAAGTCTCATTGGCCTCAAGAGCCACTCTTTCCTCAGACATCGCCTGAGTCCACTCTGGAGAGGAGAGAGCCTCAGACACAGAACGAGGAACAGTGATGGAATCCAGAGTAGAAATAAAAGCCTGTAAGGTAGAAGAAACCCCAACATATGATATATGAGCAGATAGAGGATATGTCACACAACTCCGCTGGCCCTTTCGCAGGGCAATAGGAACACCCAGGTTGGAGGTAGGAGCGGGCGATTAAGAATCCACGGACGAGGACGAAGTGTCGGTAGGGGGCGACTCAGGAGCAGTTATGGGAGGAGAATCCAACGGAACTGGAGGTAAATCAGACCCAAAGGAAATCACTCGACAAGGACCACGAGTGTGCACATGGCGGATAGGAGGTGGAGGAGACGGTGGTGGAGGAGGAGATGAAGAGGAAGGAGGTGAAGGAGATAAAGGAATGGACGTCTCAGACATACGTTGACCAGACTCATAGACTAAAGTATCATTGTCGTCATCGACAGATACAGGCTGAGAGGAACGAGGAAGACAGGAGGAAGACTGAGATAAGGATGAGAAGGATGGGTCGACTTGTCAAAGGTAATATCAACAGACACACAAAAACGTCTCAGATCAGGAGAGTAACATCGATAGCCCTTCTGAGCACGGGAGTAGCCCAGAAAAATGTTGCGCAAAGATTTGCGGTTAAGTTTGGTGAGAGTGGGACGGATATCACGGACATAACATGTGCACCCAAAGATACGAAGGGGAAGAGGATGAAGACGGTGCAAGGAGGTGTCCGGGAAAAGAGCACGAAGAGGAATCTCCCCGTGTAAGATAGAGGATGGTATACGGTTGATCAGATAGGCAGCTGTTAAGACAGCTTCACTCCAAAACATCTTGGGGACACTCATACGAAACATTAAGGCTCGAGTCACTCCTAAGAGATGGCGATTTTTACGTTCAACGACTCTATTTTATGGTGGTGTATCAGGACAGGAGGACTCATGGAGGATCCCATATGTGGTCATGAATGTGGTAAAGGAGTGAGAGAAGTATTCCCTGGCATTGTCACTCCTGAAGGTCCGTATAGGTAAAGAGAACTGTGTCTGTATTTCAGCATGAAAGGTAGTAAAGATAGAGAACAACTCTGAACGATTTTTCATTAAAAATAACCAAGTCATTTAGGAATAATCATTTACAAATGACACAAAATAACAAAATCCTGCTTTAGACTTGATTGGACATGGGCCCTAAACATCTGAATGCACTAACTCAAAAGGAGCACATGCTCGTTTAGTGACTCGAGACTGATAAGGTACTCTATGATGTTTGGCGAACTGACAAGACTCATAAAAAAGGTCAGATAAGGACTGAACTTTAAGACAAAGACGCTTCAGATTAGAGAGCGTAGGATGATCAAAACGACAGTGGAGATCCAGTGTTGTGGTAGAGATACTAGGAAAAGCAACAAATGGTGACTCAACCTCTAACACGTAGAGGTCTCCTGACATGCGTTGACCCCTACCAATAGTTCTCCTCGTCACAAGATCCTGAAAAGTACAAGAATCACCAGAAAACAAGGTATAGAAACTGTGAGTCCGAGTCAGAGCACTAACAGATACGAGATTGACAGAAAGTGCAGGAATATAAAGAACAAAGGATAATGTAAGAGTAGAGGTAAGAGGGACTGTCCCTATCCCTTTGACTGGGATAGAAGTACCATCTGCAATTCGAACATCTGGATAGGAGGAAGTGGGTGAATAACCATGCATCATACTTAGGGAACCAGCCATATGGTCAGATGCCCCAGTATCAATGATCCACTGGTGAGGGGATGAAGAAAGATAAGCAGCTGAGTTGGCAGAATGCACAAGTGGAGCTGAAGAGATCTGAGTATGAGTATGAGAAGAATCATCATCAGGAGGGTGCAAGGTGTCCTGCCCCGAGGAAGTTACATTGGCGGACCGAGGAGTAGAAGACCTCCCATGTAACTTGAAGCATCGATCTCGAGTATAGCCAGGAGCCTTGCAATGAGTACAAATGGGTCGGCTATGAGGAGTATAGGTAGTAGTGGAAGAAGGGCGGCCATGAAGCTGATAGCAAGTCTTAATGATATGGTCGGGACGCTGGCAATGAGTGCAAAACGGACGATCTCCCCCTCTCCTCCTGCCACGGCCACGGGACCCCCTGGAGCTAGTAAGGGCGACACTATCACCACTAAAAGGACTAGAGTTAGAAGATGGCCGGATGGCTCTGTTGGCCCTTAAAAAGGCCTCAGTCAGGGATCCTCCTTGCTAGCCAGAATCTAGGATCGAATAGAATCATGCTAAGAGCGTAGACTGCTGAGGAAAAGCCATAATAAGCAGTTGCTCACGCTGCTCGCGCATCTTCGCCACATCAGCACTGATTGGCATCAGAATATTAAACTCTTCAGACAATTTTTTATAAGAGGCAAAATAATCACTCAATGATAAGTCACCCTGATGAGGGCGAAAAAGGGACTGAGAAACATCATATAACCGGTTCACATTGTCTTTGCTAGAATACATGACAACGAGATACTCCCAAAGTTCATTAACAGAATCACAATGTGAAACCAAAGTAGAGACTCGAGGGTCCATGGAGTTCATCAATCTGGTGTAGAGACGGACATCATCTCTTGCCCACAATTTAGCCTTCAATGGCTCCTTATCATCACTTGGGACTTTCCTGAGTAAGGTGATTCTCCATTTCCATACCCTTGATAGCAAATAAGATCATCTTTTTCCAATGAAAATAATTTTCACCATTCAAGCGTTGATCAATAAGTTTAGTGGTGACAGAAACCACTTCAGACACACCAGTCTTGGATTCACTAGTTTCCGAAGTACTCGCCATAACAATTAGCAGATAAAGAGGAATCACCAACTAGCAGTACCAATGCTCAGAGATAGGAGGCAACATCATAGATACCACAAATGAAATAGCACAGAGATCACAGCAACGGTAAGGACAACCATATAGTGGGAAGCTCAAAGTCTCCAATGAACAAAGGAGACCAAAGAAGGGGAATTAGCACAACAGTGAGAGAGAATCAACCTCACTGATAGAAGGGAGGATGAACCAGCTCGAGGAGAGAGGCATTCTATCCGGAGGAAGCGCCACCAGCGAGTGGCTGTGCGTGACGCCCACGCGCAGTCGGCCTTGGAGGCACGTGCGGCAGCGTTCGGTTGAGTGGTCAAGCCTCCGGTGAGCGATGTGAGGTCCTCTACCTCCCAAGGTGGTCAATCGGTGAAGAAAGTGAAGATTGAAAGCTTAATCACTACACCTCCTGCGGCGGTAAAATTCCCACTCAGTGCTAGTGGCAGCTGGAGATGTGGCGGCTAGGGAGTCCGCCACCACAGTGGTCGCTGGACACTAGGCTGTCTTGGGCAGTAGCTGGTCGGTGGAGAAATGTAGTGGTTTCGTGGTGGTGAGCAAGGCACGTGGGCGGCTAGGGTTCCAGGTAAGAGAAATGACGGCAGATAGGTTGGGGAAGACTAAAGTGGCTCTGATACCATGTTGACAAAATGAATTGAGTGGGAAAAGCTTAACCCCTAGGGCAAGATTGGATGAGGTTAAAAAAAATAAGAAGGGGAGATAAGGGGTGGGGAAAATTTTGGCATGGTTTGGAAAGAAAAAAAAATTCAGGTCGTATAAGCTAATATGCCCTCCATATGGAGGAGGCGTATCATTTCACTGTTTGAGGTGTATTAGCTTTCGCTATGCCTTAAGGTCTGCTAAAGCTAATACACCCTCCATATCAATTGTCCCTCTCTACTTTTTGCAATGGATCCCACCTTATCTCCCCTCTATATTACCAAACCACTTTTTTACATTTTAATCCCCCTTCTTAAATATCACATCAATGTGGGCCCACCCTTTAAACATAATACTCCCTTCTTATCTTATCTTCCCTTCATAACTAGTACTGCTCGATTTTTAGCATCATCCAATTGACCCCCTAGAGAGGTTAGCCATTTTATTATATATGTGGTACCTTGGGCCATACATAAAGTATCATAATAAATCTAACCCAATACTAAAACTAACTAAAGCCCACTAAACTAAACTCATTGTTCTCAACACCTCTAACCGATACATGAGAGCCGTCTGCAACTCGAACATCAAGATAGGAGGATGTAGAGGAGTACTCATGTAGCAGACGGAGAGAGCCGGTCATATGATTGGATGCTCCCGAATCAAGAATCCAATCTCGAGAAGAAATAGATACATAAGCAGCGGACTGAACGAACGGAAAAGATTGAACAAAAGTGGCTGATGAAAGAACAGACTGAGGACGGTCGTGCTCACCCACAAGAAATACAAGAAGAATGGCGATGTAGCTGCCAACACCGGCGACAGACATGACCCGTACGACCACAATGCCAACAAATAATGGCGCGATCACTGACGGAAGGAGGCATTGTTCAATCTAAAGGAAGGAAGAAGCACAAAAAACGGGAGAGAAGACCGATCCCAAAAGACAACAAAAACATCAAATCAGGCGAGCATCACTAACAATGCAATCCAAAGCTTCACACGAGAAATCAAAACCGCAAAGTAGGAACCACATCAAGCTAGTAACACATCATTAGGCATAGACCAGAATCCAGGCGGAGAAATAGGATGAAAAACGCCGTCGAACAAAATAGAGAAAAAGTGGACCTTGAGCAAGGCAAAACATCTAGAAAACGGAAGAAAATGCCACGGTCACAAGAGGAATAAATGTCCAGCAGGAGGAGGAGAACATGCTGGATTTTTTTTCCTTTCGGAAGTCCAGCGGCGGCGCGTGGGCGGCGCTTGGCAGAGACACAGGCGGCCATTGTGGGCGCGTGTGGCAGTAGACGGCGGAGCGATTGAAACGGATTGTAGATCGGGAGGTGCTCTATCACCCTATGAGGTCAAACCCGTGAAAAAATGGACCGAGCACCGCCATCTGGAGTTGTCGCTATCGCGGGAAAGGGGAGAAGTCCTCCACCACCGCATCAGGTGGTCGCCGGAGGCTGGGCCTTTCTTCCCTACGGTCGCCTACCTCTGGGTAGTTGGTGGTAGTGGTGGGTCAGCTGGGTAGTTGCTGATGGTGGTGTTTCGCAGGTTGTTTAGGGTGGTGGTTTAAGGTTTTTGTGGTGGTCCTTGGTGAGTCTAGGATAGTGGCTTTGATACCATGTAGAAGAAGTGAAGGGAAAATTTTCATTAACCTAAAATTACTCAAAGGGATACATATATATAACATAGAGGCAAGATACCCAAAATGCCCTTATCTATAAATACTCTATACTAACAACAGGGATCAACACCGCGATGATGGTTCATCCAATGAGATCAATATTTACCAAAAGCTACCTATCTCAATGCAAGATCTTTTTGATGTGATCTCTCTTGAAGTCAGCATTGTATTCCATGTCGAGTATAGAACCAATTTCTTTGGAGGCAAAAATAAATGTGTCTTGGATATCGTCTTTGTGATTTTCCAAGTTGCAACGTGTTTTGTGCTATGTGGGTCACGAGTCCTCTAGCCAAACCTGTGCCTATCTTTTTGCTTTTGTTATGGAAATTAAAACTTCCAGAGTAACACCTTGGAAATTAAAGGCATACTTTATGGGAAAACTTGATTCTCCTGCAGATGTTACAGACGTTATGGGGAAAAGTCCAATAGACCCTTACCGGTGAGTAAAAGAGTATGCTCGGCAAAAGAAAAACACACATTTCCAACGTTAGAAAAAAAAAAAACTCAAGTTCGCCACAACGTCGTCTTCTTTCTTCTTGGCCCTAGAGTCAGTCCGTTTGTTTTTCCTAGGAAAGATTGTAGCCCACTTTGTCTAGTTGGCTCTGTTAGTAAAATTCACGAATTTTTAAAATGACGTATTATATACATGTATAATACACGTAATTTATACAAATTTACATATTATATCAATCTACCCGTATTTTAATACTCATGTTATTGTTGAATTAACCAACTAAGCTAGTTGGTACTGCTCTGTGAAGATTATCATGCCATTGTGTCCTACGCCATTGTATTGTTGCCCTCTGCACCCTCTGGTGAGACGGTGTAAAACGTCTTAAAGATAAAGTGTTAAACATTGGCCTTGGTGAGTTGCCCGTTTCCGTTTATTGCTCTGATTTTTTCAATTTGTTGACTTCAGTTCTTCAATATTGTTACTCCTCTTGTATTTGGTTGACTGTTATTGATTTTCCTATTCTGTTTAGCATTGTTCAATAAAATGTTGTGGCTAAAGCTGATTTATGCCTACGTGTCGGACTAGATGCCACTCCAATCATTGCCTTTATAACCTCATTTCGTATCTTATCCTTTCTAGTATGCCCACACATTCACCTCAATATTTTCATGTCTGTCACTCTCATTTTCTATAAATGATGTGACTCAAGTCATAACACTTTGCTCCTTATAACAGTATGGGTCTATTAGTCATCCTAATTTTTCTTCTTCTTTGAGCTTGGTAGGTACTTTTGGAACATCTTCATCATTCTCCCCATCATTTAGAAACATCGACACAACATATTTAAAATATTCTCTTTTAGGTAAACTTTTTGTTCCCAGATATAAATTCTCATCATTTGATTCCTTATTGAAATTGAAACAACATTCTATATTAATCAGTCTTTATCTTACTTAGTCTTAAACTCTTTTGTTCCAAAGCATTCCTCCATGTTTCCAAGTTAGCATTGACACCTTTTATGTCATCCATCAAAATGATATCATCACCAAATAATATACATCATTGGACCTGACTGTGTAAATGTCGAGTTAGTTCATATATAACCAAAGTAAATGAGTAAGGTCCCGGCCCAAACTGCATATTGGTGTAATCCCACTTTTAGTGGGAAAAAATCGGTTTTACCTGTGTTGTGAGTATTGGATTTGGGTTTAGGCTTGTTTTATGTTTTATGTTGACTTGTTCTATTTATTGTCAAGTATATAAATACATTGCTTAGCCTCACTTTGAGGTTAAGCCTTCGTATTCTCTCTCTCTAAAACTACATGGAATCAAAGCTAGAGAGAGATCCAAATCTGAAACCCTAGCAAAATCCCCCAAACCCCCAAACAGAAACCTTAGCTGCTACTACCCTCCACTTGGAAACCTAGCCGCCGCCGCTCACCTACCCGTTCCACCACCGCCAACCATCAGCCCAGAGGCCGACAACCCCAGGGGAGTTGCCGCGACTCCCGACGCCCGCCCTATGCGGCAGCTATAGCCCCAATCCGTGAGCTAGGGTTGGGTGGGGATGTGATTCACCCTCTTTCTCCATGATTCTCGGTCATCGGCTGGTCTAGGGTGGTAGAAAACCCCCTGTCAGCGTTAGTCTCACTGAGGTCAATCCTGCCAGACTCTCCACACGCCTCCTCAGTCCTCTGCACGTAGGCTTCACGTGCTGCCGTCCGACGGCCCCCCCGGAGGCAGTTTGCTCCATTTTTCATCACATTCATTTTCTACTCTTATGATCCCAGCTAGTTCCTGCTGGTTTTATGAGTTTTGGCCCTAAGTTGTCCTTGTGGTTCCTTTGTTTTATATGATTAATGGCTTTGAGTTATGATGCTACTATGAGTTGGTTTGTGCTTGCGATTATGTGGCTCTTCGCTGTTTTAGTTAGGAGGCTTACTGTAAGGCCCTAATCCGGATTAGCCTCACTTAAATATATCTTAACTAATCACTCAACTTTTAATTACCTTTATAAGTGGAGAACCCTGGTCTTAGTGATCTAGGCGGGTTCAGGTGAATCACCATTGAAGACGGTATCCTGTCTTCGGGTTGTGCGTAGACCATTGAAAGATGAAACGACTTAGGCGGTTCCTACTTTTAAGACTAAGATGGTAGTCTTGCTTTTTAAGGGGAAGGCGGGTGACTTTAGAGAAGTCAATGTGTGATACTCTTTTTTTTACCGTCTAGGTAGCCTCTCCTTTTGTTTAACAAGGTAAACGATCATTTAAAGGAAAAGGAATTGGGATGGATAACTCATCATTTAACAAAATCTTCTCTTATTATAAACATAGAACTCTTTCATCCAGTTTAGCCTTCCAAGGCTACATAGAAGTTTTTATTACAATCTCCTAAACCTAACTCTCGAACAACCTCCCACCATCCACTTGTTCTTTTATCCGGATCCCACATGCACCTTTCTTGGAAAAAGGTTAAACACAACAGGGTGAGCCTTATGTTCAGTCGGGAAAATAGGAACTACTTGACTAGATGCAATGCATCACAAAGGGACTTAACAACCAAGCATACAAAAACAAAGTGTTATGAGATATATTGTGCTAGCTATCTAAGGGTATTTTGGTACTTTTGTAAGTAGTAGTATATATGGGTTTAACCCTTAGTAAATGGAAGCAGGCTTTCCCATTATTCTCTTTACCTTTATTTACATGGTATCAGAGCAAGAGAATACACAAAACCCCTCCACTCACACACAACCATTGTCTACCACCGCTCACCACTGCCACCACAGTCACGCGCGCCACGCGCCACCGCCGGCGACCCCTCTGGGCAGAATTTTCTCCTTGTCCTACTGGTCCTCTTTCTCTTTATGATAGATCCTTGATTCTTTTCCTATGATGTTGTGTTGATGTGTTGACGTTCGCATTCCTCTTTATGGTTCGTTTCCTTCGCTCCTTGTTGATGACAGTTGACCGTGTGATTGTGAATGATCAATTGGGATGCTTGTCTCAGGTTGGTGGCTCTTGACTCTGTTATCTTTTTCCATGTCTCTGTGAGAGCTCTATGTTCATATGGCTCTGTTTTGGGGCCTTTGATCCCATATCTGATTGCTCAGTGGAGTTTGTTGCCGTGTTTATTGAGCCTTCTCGCCAGCTATCACTCTGGTTCGTGTATGTGGCCTGTTTGCCATTGTGGATTGCATTGGAGTGGTGTTCCCATCTTTTTATGCACAGCTGTTTGATCTCAATTTGGTAGCGATTAGTATCTATGATGTCCATGAACTTCTATTCTCTACTCTGGTATTGATTATTTGACTTCTTATCTTGGATTTGCAAGATGCCTTCTTCTGGTAGCAGTTGAAGTATTCATAGCCACGTTATATGTTGGCATTGTGGTCATACGGGCCATGTATGTCGGTGTTGGTAGTTGCATGGTCACTCTCCTACTATTCCTTATTACACGAACCAGTCTCGGCAGGCTCATCCTCTTTTTGTTTCTTTATCGACTAGTTTCGTTCAGTCTGTCCCGTTAGTTCAGTCAGTAGCATATGTATCTGCTTTTTTTCGGGATTGGATTATTGATTCTGGCGCATCCAATCAGATGACTCACTCGTTCCGTCTATTGCATGCTTACTTAGCTACTTCCTCCTATCCTGATGTACGCGTTGCTAACGGATCTTATGTCTTAGTTAGCGGCGTAGGGACGATCTCCCTTACTCCTACCTTGACCATCTCTTCGGTTCTCTATTTACCTGATCTTCCCTTCAATCTATTATCTGTCGGACTCATCATTGTCGGGTTCTGTTTTATGTCAGTGCTTGTGAGATTTGGGATCTTTCGACAGGGACACTTCTTGGCTGCGGTCGTCGCACCTCAGACGGCTTGTATATATTGGATGTTGACGCTTCTAGTATTGCTTGTTTTGGGGTTTTCTCTCCTATTGTTGATCTTCACAATCGTCTTGGTCATCTGTCTCTTTCTAGCCTCAAGAGGCAGTGCCCCGAGGCTCGGTCAATGCCCCAGTTATTCTGTGAGTCCTGCCAATTGCCAAGCATCATCGAGTCACATATTTGCCTAGGAGTGATACACGAGCTTTTGCTCCCTTTGCGTTGGTTCATTCTGATATTTGGGGGCCATGTCCAGTTCAGCCCCGTTTCGGCTTTCTCGATTTTGTGACATTTGTGGAGATCCAGATACAGTTCTCTGCTCTTGTCCGCATTCTCCGAAGTGACAATGCTCGTGAGTACTTTTCCTCTCAATTTACATCTTTTATGACTCAGTATGATATTGTCCACCAGTTTTCCTGTCCTGATACACCCCCTTAGAATTGGGTTGCGGAGCGGAAGAATCGTCATTTGTTAGAGGTGACCAGGGCTCTTATATTTCAGACTGGGGTGTCGAAAATATTTTAGAGTGAGGCCGTTTTGATTGTTGTTTATCTGATAAACCGCAGGCCATCTTCTGTTCTTCAGGAGGAGCTTCCCTACGGAGTGATCTTTCCTCATCATCCCCTGTATCCTTTGCCTCTATGGATCTTTGGCTGTACTTGTTACGTTCGCGATATTCGGCCTGGTCTTACTAAGTTGGATCCGAAATCCCTGTGCTGCATCTTCTTGGGCTACTCTCGGACACAGAAGGGCTATAGGTGCTACTCGTCTGAGTTAGGGCGCTTCTGTATATCTGCCGATGTCGTGTTTGATGAGGCTACACCGTTTGGTTCTTCCTCTTTCATTCTTGTGCGGCCATCTGAGTCATCTACAGTGGATGAGATTCTTATCTATGAGTTAGCTCCTCGTACATCAGCTTCTTCGTTCGTTCCTCCACTGCCCTCGTCGCTTGATTCACCAGTTCCTCCACTTCTTCAGGTCTATACTCGGGGCCTTCGCTCTGTGATTTCTTGGGGTTCTGTTGATGCTTCTGCACCTATTTCTGCTGCTCCTGTTCACATTATTGATCCTTCACTCATTCCTGCTTCTGTTGATGCTTCTGCACCTATTCCTGCTCCTGCTCACATTACTGATCCTTCACCCACTCCTACTCCTGTGTCATTGGATTTTTCCAGTGACTTTCCATCCTTGGATTTGGATGTTCCTATTGCCTTGCACAAGGGTCAGCGTAGCTGTGCTTCCTATCCGATGACTACTCTAATCTCCTATGCTGGTGTGTCTCCTTCTCAGCAGGCCTTTGTTTCTGTTTTGAACTCTATTTCTACTCCTCAATCCTTATCTGAGGCTATTGCTTCTCCTGGATGGCGACAGACTATGGATGAGGAGATGGCCGCCCTTGAGGCTAATCAGACTTAGGATCTTGTTCCCCAACCTCCAGGGAAGCGGGCTATTGGTTGTCAGTGGGTTTATGTTGTGAAGGTGAATCCTGATGGCTCTGTTGCACGTTTGAAGGCCCGCTTAGTGGTCAAAGGTTATGCCCAGGTGTATGACGTGGACTATACCGAGACCTTCTCTCCAATGGCCAAGATGGCCTCTGTCCGTCTGCTTATCTCTCTTACTGCTTCTTCTCGATGTCCTTTATATCAGCTTGATGTGAAGAATGTATTTCTTCATGGTGATCTGCAGGAGGAGGTTTATATGAAGCAACCTCCTAGGATGGTTGCTCAGGGGGAGTCTAGCTACGTGTGTCGGTTGAAGAAGTCTTTATATGGGTTGAAGTAATCCCCTAGAGCATGGTTTGGAAGGTTTAGCTCTGTGATTTCAGACTTTGGTTTTAGGAGGTCTGCCAAAGACCATTCGGTATTTTTTCGTCATTCTGATACAAGTTGTATTCTCCTTGTGGTTTATGTGGATGACATTGTTATTACTGGGAGTGATACTGCAGGAATTGCCTCCCTAAAGACTTTTCTTCAGAATCAATTTCAAACCAAAAATCTTGACTCCTTGAGATATTTTTTGGGGATCGAGGTAGCTCGTTGCAAACGGGGAATCTTTTTTGTCTCAGCGCAAGTATGCTCTGTCCTTGCTTCAGGACACTGACATGCTAGGTGCAAAGCCTAGTGATACCCCTATGCTCCCAGGGACAAAGCTTGCGCCTGAGGATGGTGAGGTGTGTGATGATCCTGATAGATAGAGGCGACTAGTGGGTAGGTTGAACTATCTTGCCATCACTCACCCTGATATTGCATTCGTTGTCGGTGTGGTTAGTCAATTCATGTCTGATCCTCGAGTTCCTCATTTGGAAGTTGCCATGCATATTCTCAGGTATATTAAGGGACATCCTAGTCGGGGCTTACTCTATAGTGATCATGGTTATCAGCATATAGAGGGGTTTTCTGATGCTGATTAGGCTGGTTCACGATTTGATCAGAAGTCTACCATAGGTTATTGTGCATTTGTTGGTGGCAATCTAGTGTCTTGGAAGAGTAAGAAACAGAATGTTGTGGCCAGATCTAGTGTCGAGTTTGAGTACCGTGCCTTAGTCCATTTGAGCAGTGATGTCTCCTTTCTTCAACAGTTACTAGGTGAGTTGGGATATTCTTCTCTAAGGCCCGCTCAGTTGTGGTGCGATAGTAAGTCTGTTGTTCATATTGCTTCAAATCCAGTATTTCATGAGCGCACAAAGCATATTGAGGTGGATTGCCACTTTATTCGAGAGAAGCTCCAAAAGGGTGATATAGTGTTGAGCCATGTGAAGACTTGTGATCAACTTGCCGATATTCTCACCAAATCATTAGCAGGAGGTCGTGTTGATTTCTTATGTAACAAGTTGGACATGATTAACATCTATGCTCTAGCTTGAGGGGGAGTGTTATAAGATATATAGTGCTAGTATATTGTGCTAACTGTCTAAGGGTATTTTTGGAATTTTTGTAAGTAGTAGTATATATGGGTTTAATCCCTAATGAATGAAAGATAAGCTTTCCCATTGTTTACAGGATCCTCCACTTACTTATGGATGTTAAAATATAAAAATATTTTGTAGGTCTTACCAAAGTAGGCATGGTTAACGATCACGAGTCCAAATCTTACTACCTCTATTTAATTAGCACTTGGTTAGTGGAGGATCAGTGTATAGTCAATGCTTCAAGCCCAAAGGACATTCACATGAGGGTGCGTATTAAGATTTAAAAAATATTTCTTAGGTTTTCGACCATGACTATGTCCTTTTGGTAGAGTTGAGTTCCTCTACAATGTGCAACCTTTTCCTAGACAACAGTAAGATAGGTGCTTGAGTATCCTTCCACTGCTCACCACAACCACGTCGAGTGAATCAGAAAATACAGATACGTGTGGCTGATCCTACATAGTGAGAAGTGGTCATGATGATGAGGAATGCTAACAGTTGTGGGAAATTGTGATTTATTTGATGGTCGAGTCTCTATTTTTTATGTATGTCTGTGGCCTTTATTAATGTACTTTTATACATTAACAAGCATTGTTATCCATTATGATGGTCGAATCTCTATAGTGGGAAGTGGTCATGATGATGAGGATGATAATGGTAACAGTTGTTGGAAATTGTGATTTATTTGGTGGTCGAGTCTCTATTTTTTGTGTATGTCTGTAGCCTTTATTGATGTGTTTTTATACATTTTCAGACATTGTTATCCATTATCCATTATCGTACGTTGGATATATATATATATATATATATATATATATATATATATATATAACTATCTATAATTATATTTATCTCAAACCTACTCTTCTTATTAGGTTAGGGTTGTACGTGTTAGGTAATCGACAGTCAATATACTATATTTGTCGGATCTTGTGTGTATGTGTTCTAAGGATATGTGTGGCCGACCTCATCTAGTGGGAAGTGGTCGTGCCGATGATGAGGACCTCCCTCATTTTTCCACCATTGCTTGTACTCTTCTCAGACGAATGTTCCTAGGTCCTATTGGGGGTATATTGTTCTCACTGACTGTTATATTATTGGCCATCGTCAATCCTCTATTGTCAAAAGTTCATACTCCTTTCTTTTCACTATATCATGAGAGTCCATTATTTCCATTCTACCTTGTGTGTTTGGTTATATCTTTAGGCATTGCATTTGATAAACTCTCAACTTGCTACATGAAATGTCTTCCTTGGCTATTTCGGATTAAAAGAGCTATGTTTGTCATGCTTCTTCTCTGCATGAAAGTTTGTGTTTTCCCATATGATCTTCAAGGATCCACTTTGCTTTTCTTTCTTGGATGACGCTTGGATTGTCTCAGTGTTCCTCCTCCTACGCTTATCCATTTCTGATCTATTTCAGTCTCTACCTCTTGGCCAAGTGGCTCCTCAATTCATGATGTATCGACCATCTTACTCCATGTTTAGGCATTTTGCCTTATCTCTTTCATCTTTTTCAATACAGCAGACTTATCAGGAGGCTCTCACAGGTTCAGAGTGGAAACATTTACATGAATGAGGATATGTCTGCGTGTCTTAGTTTCTCATGGGATGTGGGAGTTGGTTCCTGTTCCTGATGACTTTATTCCCATGGCCTATCGTTGGGTGTTCACCATTTTTTATCCTCTTGGTGGTACTGTGGACTAGTAAGAAGCTCGATTGATGGCCAAAGGCTTCCCATGGCCTAGATTTGTTCTGTTATAGTGTTATTGTTATTGCTGGTGTTATTGCTATGATTAGCTTAGGCACATAGTTACCAGATTAGCGATACGTTCCGGTACGTGGTACGCATATGGGTACGCAGTTCGTTAATTGGGGAAGAATCAGATTTGAGGGGTAGTGTGAGTTGGTATGCTATAACATCCGATACGTTATTTCGATTCGTCCTTTTTTTCCCCTTTTTAGTATCTCTACTCTCATAATTGTCTTCATGTTAAAAAAAATAAATATTCATATCCCCAAAATATAGGACTCCACACATATAAAACTTTATTGAATTTCATTGAAGTTTAGCGTTGAAAACGAAGTGCCAGACTTCTCAATTCTCTGGATAATGTTCGATTCGCAGCCAACGAAGTCCGATTCGCGTCCCGCTGCGAATCAGTACGTTGAAGTATCGCGTTTTGAAACGCACGAATCGATGCCCAGTACGCAGGCATTCCAAAGAATCTGGTAACTATGGTTAGGCAGTGCATGTTAGGTAGTCGGCAGTCCACGCACTATAATTGTCGGATCTTAAGTGTAGGTATCCTATGGATACGTGTGGTCGACCCCACCTGATGGGAAGTAGCCATTTTTTTTTTCAGACATAACCTCCTGTTTCCATATAAAAGTCTATGGGTTTTGTTCACTCTTATGGCGATCTTACAAAAGAAGTGTATATGGAGCAAGCTCGAGCTCAGAAAGACAGTCTGACAAAAAGTCCAACAAATGATCAAGGCATGCTCGATCAAAGTTTTTGAAGAAGGGGCAGATGACTCAGTAAATAATCACTGTTGAGAAACGTTAATTTCATTTCTCTAGATTTATAATTTTTTAAATGTGACTGGTGTATGGTATTTTGGATTGGGGCAGGTAGTTAAGATGTGCAGTGCCATCAAGTCAAAAAGAATGGTGCAATCATTGAGTAATCTTAACTCTGATGGAAAAATGTAATGAACTATCATAAGATCTTGCAGATTATGTGCAGGAAATGTTCTAAGAATGTTGAAAAACAATCACTTTAAAACTTGAAATAATGGTTCCTGCAGAAGATAAGGGAATTCAAGATGGATTGAACAGCCAAATGCTGGACAATATGCATATGCATATGATGCATCAGTAACGATAGGGCAAGAGTATTTAATAATGCTTAGTAATCTGGTTATGTGGTCTTAGTTCAGAAGAATATTGGAAAAGGATCAAAGCAGGTTAATAGGTGTATGACCGTAACACTTGTTTTACTAAGTGCTGCAGTTGTCAAAACGGAGGCGTATGCGTAAAGAAAGTAGGGTACTTTCCAAACATTAAGAATTTCCTAAGATATCCTATTTTCTTCATGATGGACCTTCTAGAATGCATGCTCATCATTTTTAATATAGTTGTTTCCGCATGCAAATGCAAGGCATGCCCATTCATCTAGCAATAGGCTGTTGTTATAGTGCAATAAGCATAATTTTTATTATACTGTACTAGCACCCTTTCCCTATTGGTCATTCATGCACCTCTATGATTGAGAAGGTATCTCGTATGTGCGTTCTCCTAGATGCTTCCTTTTTCCATGGCATTGTTTAGGGTGCTATTAATATGCTTGTTATGGGTATATTAACCAATGCTTGGTTCTCTAACCCGGGGGGTGCTTTCTTATTCTTACTACCACATAGTTCTCGGTTCTGAGCCATTTCTTTTGATAGATTTTTAAATCTCCTGTAAACTAAAAAAATATGATCCCATCTTGATTCAGATTTCAAACTCAGACATCAAGCGCGATTATGATCCTGGTTTGGTATTTTAGAACATTCCAAGTGCTTTGCCGATCTTTCTTCTATAGTTTATTTAGCTGCATATCTCTTCTTTTTTTCTGCATGTGAGCCAAGTAAGTCACCGTTCAGTCATGTCATGTCTGCCACACGGACTGTCTTTTCTGGTTTCCATTAACTTCAGTAGCGCTTAAATTCAGGAAACAGGGAGAAAGATAGTGGCTAAACCTACCGACTTTTTTTTATCCAAATTCAAAGTTAGTTTCTTGTCTCTTATTTTTAGTCTTCAAGTTCCTTATAATACAATTCAATATTCATTCCAATCAGCCACCCTAAATGATTCTCAACTTCTCTTTTTTTGGTGTATAACTGGACTTTCGTTTTTACACATTTCTTGTGAATGTGATCAAATATGTCTGGTGAGGGTTTCTATCAAGCTTATGGTATGATGCCAGAAAATGGTGTTATAAGTAACAGATACTATTGCATGGCACACCGAACAAACTAAGCGTTTTGCTACTGATTGGAGTTGATTACATGGATTGTTTGAACCATTGTACTCTATAGTCTATATGGGGTGTGTCCTCTGGTTTTGGGAGAAACAAATTGTTGCCATGAGCGTAACTTTCTCTCTTTACTTTTTCATTAATTTTCTATTTTTCATATGTTTCTTGTCTTATTAGCTGGTTCTATTTTTTGATGACATGGCTCTGCAAGTAACTTTTTGTTGACGTGGAATGAGCATATTTGCACGTGTCCAATGTTAGACTCAACTATTCTTCCGGAGTCTTCTTAGATCCATTGATTTATTGCAAATTAATCCACGAGACTCAGGTTTGAGTGTCGAGCAACATAATAAGTAGTTGCTAAAGATTTTTTCCCAAGTTTATTTGGTTAATATAATCAAGTATTCAAGCTACTACTTACTACTTTGCTGGAGCCATTTCCCATGACGTATTGGTGGTTATGCTGATGAGGTCTATAGTGGGAAAATCTCATGTTTCTCCATGTAGTCTTGTTATTTGATGTCAAAGATTTGGAAGGTTCCAGCTTTATTAGGTTCTATTTGATGATGTTGTGAGATTTTCTATGTACACCACACAAACATCTCACGCCGCCACTATTTTTATTCGGTGGTCTCAATCGAACGGTTCGGTGGACTTGATCGAACAGTTTGGCCAAGTTGATTGAACAGTTCGATTAAGTCCACCGAACTATTCGATCAACTCGGTCAAACCGTTCGACCTAGGAGTTATCGAACATGGTGGTGGCGTGAGTTAAAATAGTGGTGTAAAGAAAATTTCTGTTGTAGAAGACCAGCAATTGTAAATTTTACATAAGCTAATATTAGTCAATGGATGAGGTTGATCTTCAACTGGATACTATATGCACCTCTGCTAATGTTTAGTTAATCCTCTTGTAATTTCATATACAGGTGCAACAAGGAAACAAGGGTTATGGAGTTTTGTTTTCTAAGATCAACTCGCTGATAAAGCAAATTCAGGCTGAGAGGATCGCAACTATCAAGGTGAGTTGCTTGTACTGTGTGAGCTCTGTGCAATAATGTATATAATGTGTGATGCTGTGTGGCCATTTCTGGAGTATAGGCAGTCTAGTCTGACAAGTTGCTGTTAAATGATAGTTTGTTAGGTGATTTTAGAAGAATTATTCTGCTTTCAAACTTTCCTGGCCCCCTTTTCCTGCCGCGGTGGTTCTGGAAGACCTTCTCTTAGAGTTTGTTGGATCGTGAGTTGTTAACTGGTGTCAATTTTATGGATGTGAAGGGAAAACTCAAGAGGAATGCTAAGAAACTGGAAAATCATGTTCATCAGATTCTGTCGGCTAAATCTGCAGAACATCTGTTTGCTGTGGAAAGTGGATCAAGTGAAGTTCTTTGTCCAGGAACAAAAGGAGCCATCTGTGTATTCAATGGTTTTACTCCAAGTTCGGGGGATAAAACTTGTAGTAACAGTCACGAGGCTACAATTTCAACCGGCACAAAGCTCCCATATATTGAAAAGATACCTCCTTATACAACATGGATTTTCTTGGATAGGTATGGGTTTAAGTTAGCTATCCATCATATAAAGGTGCAGTTATAATAAGACAACCTCTTCTGATTAGGCCTTTTCTTATAGTTAAAATCTTTCTTGACAGTTGCTTGTTTCATGTATTCAACTGACTGATGATAGAGAACTTTTCGGAATCTTAATGTCAGTTGGAAGGCTTTTAGTCATGCTATTAATAACGTGCTTGCTTATTGTATACCGAAAAATGATTTCTACTTCCCTCGGAAGATTCTGTTGCCCATCTCTTCTAATTCAGTCACTAGTATATGGGTATCCATTTGGCACGTCTGGGATACTAAATATCTTTTAGGTCCTGTTTGGTTGCAGGATAAAAAAATAGGGGGTAACTAATACTGGGGGATAAGGGAAGGGATTGTAAATGATGGGATAATATAATGGACTAGTTATTTAATGTGTTATTTTTTCAAACTTTTTTGTTTTGCAAATAAAATCATCGGATAATTTTTTTTTTCTCAAATCACCCTTCCCCCATCTTAGTCTCATCACTCACCACCGCTATTCACCACCGTCCATCGCCACCCGACGCCGCTGCCTACCATCGTCGCCCACGCCACCCACCCTCTACCGCCACCCGACGCCGCCGCCCATTGCCCCTCCACCACCACCACCGACATTAGGTGGCAACTGCATTGGGTGGCGATGGACGGCGGCGACGGTGGGTGCTAGCGGCGACGGTGGGTGGTGACGACGGTGGGTGGCGGCGGCGTTGGGTGGCAACTGGCAGTGGGCGGTGGTGAGACTAGGGATGGGTAGTGGGCGGCGGCGATGGTGGGCTGTAGAAGTGATGAATGAAAAGTCAATGACAATTCAAGTCATTTGTTCCTTATCTGGTGTAGATGGATAACAAATAACACCCCCTCCCCATTATTTGTAATCCATCATTTTTGTGGGATAAGAACCATCAAGAATAAGTAGTACGGGATGTTAAATGCACTACCAAATGTAGGATTACTAATCCTCCTAGATTACAAATCCAATCTAACCTCCTTATCATGCAACCAAACAGGGCCTTAAGGTTTGACAATGCAACTTGTGGGTTCTTATTCTCAACATGATGTGTCTAAACATATCCTACCCATATTCAATTTGTAGTGTTTTCAACTTTGGAATAGCTAGTTAATTTTACTGTAGTTGCTGGCTTCAGTACATATTTGCACCTTTCTTAGAAGTTTATTGAAATTTCTACTTAAGCATTGGCATTGTTTTCTGATGCCAAGGTCCCCCACAAGATTTTTTGCTTCATGAGATTTTTATTGTCTCGTGCAGAAATCAGAGAATGGCTGAAGACCAATCAGCTTTTGGTAGGAGACTTATCTATTATGATGAAAATAGAAGTGAAGCACTGATTTGCAGTGATGACGAGGGAGAAAACCAAGAACCGGATGAGGAGAAATATGAATTTTCTGAAGGTGAAGATCGTATTTTGTGGTAAGTAATAGCTAAATAAGAGGTCTACAATAGAGACAGGTAGGCTGAGCTATAGGATAATTGCAGTAATGTAAGTCTTCCCTCTAGTTAGTCTTCCCTCTAATACTTCCTTATACAACACCTTATACAATTTATTGTTCTGCATGCATTGAATGATCTAGTATAATTAGTGCTTGTAAGCTAAGCTGAATTTTGAAAATAGAAAAAGGAAAATAATGCAAAAAATTATATAAGCTCGAAAAGCTTCACAATTATGTAATAGTGTATATAGGAAACAAACATACCTTGTCTTCTTATTCAACCAAAACAGCATAAAATTACTACTAGAGCTTCTGTCGATGATTGCAGACTCATCAAACCCTAATTTTTCTCCCTTTACTTGCCATCAACAAGGAATACCCTGCTAGTATGCTTTAGTATATATCAAATATTAATTAATTTGGTAGTTCCATGAGGAGGTAAAGGATTAGAGGAGACTGGCAAAAAAAATCGAGTTGAACTTAAGTTCTTTCTAGTGCAGTTAATAGCTACCTTCCATTGATTTCTTAATAGCATAACAAAGCATGTCAACTTTGGGATTGGAAATAAATTGTGCGTCTGTATCAGTTGGTTTTAGATTACGTACAGAATTCTTATGGAGCACAGTGGAATTGATCCATCCATGTAACCGAACCACCTCGCGGGAAAAGGTTCAGTTTGGTTTTTTGGGTTTCTTTGGTTTGGTTACTTCATCTATGATGCAGCAACACCTTGTAATTTTTTAATACTTCTGAAAATAAGTTTTCCTTGTTACGATTACAAAATGTAATGCAACAAAAGTAAGCTCTAGCTTCCGCAAATCTTCTACTGCTGGAGGCTTTTAGTGCACCAAGGAAAACAGCCCATCTTTGCAAGAGAGAGAACTTTCATCTGGTTTTTGAATGTGAACTCCTTGCCGAAGATGGAATTCTTATAACCGTTTTTTGTTTCCTTTTCCCGATTCCCCCCTTTTGCTCTACCTGATACCTGAACGCCTTTATATGCTTTCAATGATATTCTAATGGTGAAATGAGTAGAGCATTAATTTGCATGTCTAGATATACCAATTGTCAAGGTCTTCTCATAGCTAGCAATTGTGTTTTAAAATGCATGTGTAATTTATATATATTTAAATTATGTATAATCTCTATTTTGATAATGATCACCATTGATATTGTTTGATAATGATTATTGATGATGAATGTAAATGGCATAACATGCATATTTGTGATTATTTTGATGTTTTAGCCACTTTGATTCAATATACATATATTAGAACATCATGCATAGGCTAACACATTTGCTTAGAATGTATATTATATATTGTTTTAGATGTTGCCCGTGCCTTCGGCACGATGATCACTATTATCTCGAATCAGTTAAAAATATATATCAACAATTTTTTGTATAATATCGATACAAAACTGTATAATATAATCTAAGAAGTAAATAATGATTGTGGATATGCTATGGATAATAAAAAAAATTTAAAATTATATCAATATTAGTCTTATTTGGATAGTAAAAAAAATTTAAAAATTGACAAACTTTTATTAAAAAAATTAAAAATTTATTTTTTATAATTAGTATTAAAATTTAATAAGGTTAAGTTGTTAAATAGCTAAAGATAAATTGTGAGTAAGATAAAATTTAAGTGGGTTGTGTGATGTTTATAGAGAAGTTAATAGGTTTATGATATGATATTCATAGGTTTGTGATGTGATGTTTATAGGTTTTTATAGGTTCTTTGTGTTTTGTAACATAGATATGTGATATCCCAATCCGAAATCGGTGGGTTTGAGAGGATAAAAAGGCTCGTTAAGGGTGGTTGATTGGGTTTTGGTTCTGAGACATTACATGTTGTATCAGAGCGGGCCAATCATGGTGGACTTGATGTAGTAGGCACAAGTGTCACATGATTGGACGATCTCTGGGCTTGAATGCCAATTGGTTTCTGTTTGATTTGGCCTGACGAGAACGTCAATGCTTTAAGTGGAGGGGATTGTGATACCCCAATCCCACATTGGTGGGTGAGAGGAGATTGAAACGACCTATACACCTAACGTGCTCCATCTCTGTCAACAAGCTTAATCTTTTCGGGATGGAGAGGATAAAAAATTGACGGGTGGAAGTCCGGTTCTATGTTTGGATGTTTTTGACTGTGGATGATCTGTGTGCATGCGTGCATGTCAAGTGTCCGAACGTCCAGCCCCCAATTTTGTCTATGGACAAATTGGAAAAAATCAAAATATCAACAGTCCAGATATCACCACCTCAAATGCTACAACTATTTTTCTCAAAACCAGCTTATTAGCTGGTCACTAAGCCTTGGCTCACTTTCCTATTTATCTTGATACATTTGTGAGCATCCAAAAGAGAAAAACATTTCCAAAGCTTCAAGAGAAGAATTCCAATGATATTTGATAATATGTATCACTCCAAGCTCTACATTGTTCTCATTCTTGGTGATTCAACATTTCAACCTTGGTTTTCTTCAACAATAACCCCAAGTTGAACATTGGTAATGTATAAATTAGGGTTGTTATTAATTTGTTCTCTCAACCTCTATATTGTTGTTTGCTATTATTGATTGAGGTTGAGAGATTGTGCTTCATTCATTACATACATTGAACATTATATTTCAAAGTGTACGGCTCCCTTGTACCCGGAAGCAACAAGACTATCGAAGCTATTGATAGTGGACACACCTCAAAGATCTCCTCGATTGCTTGGGAGGAGTGGATGTACCCTATTTTTGACGAACCACTATAAATCTCGATTGCTTTCATATTTGTGCTTTCTAATCAATTGTGAAAAATAGCCTAAAAGAGGGGATAAATTGAAAATTTATCATTAGTCTTATCCACCCCCTTCCAAGGTATCACTTACAACATACTTTGTCCTGCAAAGTAAGGTTGTTCTCTATCTAATAGAGTTTAATTCACATGTATGGATATCTCTTGCAAGTGGTCTCTTCTAGAATTTTGATGTGGCTAATACAAAATTCAATCAAAATTCAGGCTAATGTTCTTATGGCAAATGTATTTCTCTCCCCCTTTTCTTATGCTATTTTTTTTTTTTTTTTTTGCTCCACAAATTTAATTTCACATAAATGTCTCTCCTTATCAGGATGGCTTTTCAGGACCATGGGTTAAATGAAGAAGTTGTGAACATTGTCAGCCAATTCATTGGAGGTTCCAGTACAGAAATTCAGGTAGGTTGCGCTTACGTAAACTGGGTATGAACGTTCATGGTGACTGAGATTTAATAGGTCTTTTTTCTAATTATGCTTAAGGTTTTGTTGCTCTGCTGTTTGTTGCATTCTTCTGGTAACCTCTCCCAAATTTACAGGAAAGGTATAAAGAACTTAAGGACAGATGCCAGCAAGGACAAGGCAAAAATCATGGTCAAAGAACCATATATCTGGAGAAGAGCCTTGGTGCTGCTTTAGATTCTCTTGACAATCTTTTTTGTCGTCGTTGCTTGGTGCGTCCATAGAACTTATTTAATGATATATCTGCCAATCTAGCAGCAGAAATGATATCTACAAAGTATAGTGATCTGGTATATGATGTTGTGCATGTGATTTTTATTCCAATTTAGTATGTGGTGGCCAATTTGTATTGTGGATGAGAAGAGGGGCGGGGGGATGACCTAGTAATCCTTGAATAGCAAGGGTATTTCGGTATCTTAGGGTTAATTAAATTAGCAGTGTAGTAAGAGTGAGTTTGGTTAATGATTATGTATGCTTTTCATATTGGTTCTTTGACGGTAACTAGATATGAATTCATGAACTCAATGTTAGGGATGCTAATCGTGTTCTCTTTTGCAATAGCTTATCTAATTTCTATTCACCATTTGTAATTGTGCATTGCGATGTTGGCAGGTTTTTGACTGCCGTCTACATGGCTGCTCTCAAAGTCTTATTTTTCCTGTGAGGATATACTATATTCATGTTCAATACATTTAAAATCATCCGGATTAATTCTTATTTTGACCTGCCTGGTGATTTGGCAGAGTGAAATGCAGCCAAGTTGGCCCGAGACTGAAGATGGTCATAACCCTTGCAGTCACCAGTGTTTCCTTGTGGTATGGTCTTCTATTAGGATTTGAACTTGTCATGACATAATTTCAGAACTATGAGAAGGCAGTAAAAATTAGCCGAAGAGAAAGAAAAGCACTATTTAGAGGAGAAGATGGATAGAGTACACAGTGGGAGAAGAATGTTTATCTCGTGAGGAAACTTACTAGCCGGGAATTCAAATAATAACTCTTCTGAAGTAGGTTCCACAAGAACTAAATTGTCATTGAATCGTTAGTGTTTAGTAAAATAAATTTCCAACTGCATCACTTTATCTTAACAGCCTTTTTTCTTTTGGATACGAAGCTCTCTACTTCTGCTGACTTAATAAGAGTGAGATGTAGTGGAGAACATTGGATATGTAAATGAACTCTTGATCTATTCAAATTAACATAGTCTAGTTTGACTCGTGGCAAAAGTCTTAATTTATGCCTTCCCTGTTTTCATATTAATGTAGTCTAGTCTCACTCACTGGAGGACAGGAAAGAAAAAAGGAAGAGAAGTTACCAGGAGGATCAGTTATTGCATCACTGTGCCTTGTGGATCATACTTCTAATAAGGAAGAAGTAATTTGTTTGTCAACCTCTAATTCTGAAGAAAAGAACACATGCGGTGTATCTAATGCTTGCATGGAAGGGCCTTCTGCTGGGCAAGTTGATTCCCAATCTTTGGCAGCACCGCCGGTATCCCAGACTAAAATTCTGGAGAAGCAAAAGACCCAAGAGAAGGAGGATTCACTTGTGGAAGAGATTGATGATTTCCACGGTGTCAATGAAAAGAAGCAAAAGATACTTGTAGATTTAGACAAGGGGGCTGGTTCCGATGCATCTTTTCCATGTGAATTGTCAGGTGGTACTGCTAGGAACCTTACTGATGGGGAAACCAGTGAACTTGATATTCAACTGACTGACAAAAATGAGTTCACTGGAATGACTACACAGCATTTCAGCTATCCTGGTAGCACCCCACAATGCCATACTGAAGAAAGTACTGCAGATGTAGCTGAAGAGATGATGGGAAGTCCTCAAATGAATCAGTCAAAGGAGTGGAAGCCTCTTGAGAAAGAACTATTGGCAAAGGGGATAGAGATATTTGGTAGAAACAGGTTAGAGAATCTTAGCTTCACATACTTTGTTCTTAGAGTATTCCAAATCTGTGCTCTATAAACTGTTATATGATGGTTTAGGTTACGATTTGACATCCAGTTACGTCAATGGGAATTTAAGTTTCAGAGAAGTGTTCATTGGTTAACTTCTTTTTCTTCAGCATTGGAAGCTTGTTAATCCATAGTTGGTGCTTGTTTGTGCTACTTATTCTTTTCTTGTACTTCTATGAACTGTTCATTTTCTCCTACTATCAAAACAAAGAAGCACATCAACCTGATTCAGGCTATACCTATGAGTTCTTAACATGGCAGAACTGATGTAGAGAACAAGGCCATGTTCGAACACACTGTATCACCTGTCCAGTAGTATTTTGATATGTTACACGGGTTTCAATTATGTAAGAATATGGGACTGCATACAACAGCTGCTATATAACTTCTTGAGTTTACAGACTAGAAAATTCATGCCTTGTAGTACACTTTTTCTGGAAAGATTTATAGGGCGATAAATATCTATCCACCCTTTTTCCTTCGTATAGTTGAGCAGAATTAGTTTCATGTGCATGATAGAGATGGAGGCATCAATCAAATTTTACCTGATTGTTAATTGATGTGTGACCTCATGTGCAAAAATGTTCCCTTTGATTTTATTTGTCTTGTTCAATCAAGATACTATTTTTTTTTTTCTATATAGATGTATTAAAACTCATGTTTTGCAGTTGCCTTATAGCCAGAAACTTATTGTCTGGCTTGAAGACGTGCAGTGAGGTGTTCAGTTACATGCAGAATGATAGAGCTTTAAGATCTCATGGATCAAAGGCTATTCTAAGTTCTTTTTCAGAAGAGAAGGTAAGACAAATAAGCTGCCTGAACTGTTATGACATTTTGGAAACAAAAATTTCACTGTTGTTTTTTGTGATTTTGGGTTCTAATGAGTGCATAATGATGCCCTTTGTTCCTGCTTCCCAGAAATTTTATTTATTTATCTTCCACATTGGACCACACCTCTGGATAATTGGCCGGGTCAATTTCTGTATTCTGTAGATAGCATCTCATTATGTTCATTCTCAGTTAAGCTGTTTGTTCATTACTCGGCCTTTGCCAGCTTATTTCTAAATCTGGTACTTAATTTACGAATATTCATAATGTGGTAGTACAAAACCTATTGTGGAGAAAAAGAAAGAAGGTGAAGATAAGTATGACAAAGAGTTGGGATGACAAGATTCATGATATGTGTTGCTGAAGTTTTGACGATTAGAACCAATATCTACCTTTTTGGTACTTCAGGAGCAAGAGATACCAATAAGATCGAGAATGACTCGTAAAAGGGGAAAAGCACGGAGGTTCAAATATTCTTCAAAGTCCAGTGGTCATCCTTCGAGCTGGAGGAGAATTGGCGATGGCAGGAACAAGCCTTGCAAACAATATACACCATGTGCCTGCCAGTCTATGTGTGGAAAAGAGTGTCCATGCCTGGATAATGGAACATGCTGTGAAAAATACTGTGGGTACGTGAAATAGCTTCTTTCCAATATATAGTTGAACAAATGCTGTTTACTGTATACAAATGGTGCAGTAACGTAATAAAGATTTGTGTTTTATATCTTGACTTAGAAGGGCTGGGCATTACTCAATGAATTGTGTAGTTCACAACAACAATACGACCACTTCCCACTGAGCGAGGTCGGCCACATATATCCATGCACACATAATTTTGTAGGTCAATTACCATGAAATGTTAGCCGACCTTGTTGCTACTGCAAATAGAATTGTAACTTCCAACGGATTTCAATGTCCGACTGTGAAAAATATGTGCCCATCAATAGCATTTGGATCCATTTTGTGCTGAAATATTTAAGAAGGTGATTTAAGTAGTTAGCCTTCATAATTGATGGATATGTCACCTTCTATGATTATTTGAATTCCGTCTTTCGCTTATTTGAATTTCAGGTGTTCGAAGAGTTGTAAAAATCGATTTAGAGGATGCCATTGCGCAAAGAGTCAATGCAAAAGCAGACAATGCCCCTGTTTTGCATCTAATCGTGAATGTGATCCTGATGTTTGTCGAAATTGCTGGGTTAGGTACACGTTCAATCATTTTATTTTTTTTGTTCTTGATTCCCTAAGAGGTTTCATATTTCCTTCAATCCTTAATTTCAACAGTGGAATTTCATTTGAAGGTAGTGACAATGGTCCAACTGTAAAATTGATCATTATACTTCAGGTTTATTAATCTTTTCCGTGGAGATTTTTTTTGGCGCAAGTTTTGTCCTGTAGGTGTTTTTTGCATCAGTTTTGAAAGTTATCCGGTGCATTGTCTAGGTAGGATTTTGAATTGAGAAAGTTCGCCTCCTTGGTTGCATTTGGGTTTGCAGTAGAGAAGTGATCACTTGACAAGGTTATGATGGTGTAAGGTCAATAAATGGATTTGATGGTGGTAGTAGGGGGCTGTTTGGTTTGTCTGTTTTTTATTTTGAGTTTTCTGTTTTCTGTTTTGAGTTTTCTGTTTTTTGTTTTCAGT
>JAOWBR010011120.1:0-26673 GCA_028571145.1 Dionaea muscipula
CGACTCCTCGGGTTGACTAGCGGTGGTGACTTCATCGCGACTTCATCTTCTTTCGGGTGAGTTTGAGATTCGTTTCCTTTCCTTCTCCCTTTGATTGATTTCGGCTATAGAGGGAGTGGAAGGGAGTTTTGATTCTTTTTCTCGTGTTATGTTTTGATCGGACAGCGGAGAGGGTGTTGGTTGTGCTTTGATCGGGCCATCGACGTGACGTGATTCTCTTCTCTTTTGGTTCAACGTTCGATTTCTTTTTAGATTCGTTTATCGCCTTTTGATTTTCTTTGATGGGCTGTAAGTGGGGGGATTAACTCCCCATCGGTAGAGATTCGTGATTTTTGATGCTGTCAAATCCATGATTTACGTGTGGGAATTATCGTAGTCGTTTCGGGATTTTGGGGAATTTATCCGTTTCCATGATTTCGCCCTTAATTTGTTCGTTAGCATGTTTGGGATGGTTAGTTTAGTCATTGCCATGATTCTTAGATGGGTTTTGATGCTTATTTTGGTGTTGCATTCGTGGTTTTTGTGTTGGCATTGTATCGAGTGGTTTTCGTGCGCTTTTGGTCGATGACGAATTCTGTAGATCAGGATTATGGGCGCGACACGCCCGTGTTCCAATGAGCATGGCCGTGTCGGGCTAAAAAACATGGCCGTGCTTTCCCAGCATGACCGGTTTTAATTCGTCCCCGTTGCACCAAAAGTTCAGTGTTGCACATGGCCGGGCCGTGTCCACGGGCACGGCTGTGCCCAGCCCAGGTGTGCGATACTTGTCCGTTTTACTCCGTTTTTTATTCTCGTCGAGTCGGGTTGCTTCCTAGGCATTCTAGGGAGTTCATTAAGGGCTCTTGATTGATTTGTTTCCATGATTGGTATGCCTAGATGATGTTAGTGAGGTTTTTCTCCTCGTGTTGGTTTTTAGGCGAGGACGTGATAGTGTACGGAGTCCCGTGTTTCGGATTTGGCTTAGCTTGTGGACTTCTAGTATACCAGATGAGGGGTATACACTTTACCCTTCCTTTCTCTCTTTTTCTATGAGCCATGTTCTCCACTCGTTTACCTCACTTCCTTATTTCTCTTTACGCGTAGTTCATTCTCTATGCTTGGTTGTTGTCCACACTAGAGTTGTTGTGATATTTAGCATGCTATGATTCTACTTTTGGTTCACAATATGCGGCATGCTTCCTTTGTCTTGTTTTGCCTTAAGATTGAGTGTGGACTATGGTGAAGTAATATGAACATGATAAATGAGAAAGGATTGAGATTACAGTCTAGGATGGGATTACATCCGACAAGTCCGAGGATTACATTCGGATTAGAGTGACCTCGGCCATGCGGCCGGAATGGGATTACATTCTGTCACCCGCATGACACAACGTCCATGGGGATTCCGCTAGCTACGGATGACTCGGACGGTGCCTTCATGGTTGCACGTGTACCGGTCGCCATATCGGTATACGCGCCACGTAGGGCAGGGACCCCACGATTTGTGTCATGATTTTGTGATGGAAAATAATAATGAATTATGTACGTTAACCCGGACGTACATGTGATTAAAGGGAACTGTGGTTTAAGCTGTTGATTGAGATCTTAGATCTGATTAGATCATTTGTTTCATTGTGATTGTCTATCTTCTGTTGTTGGTCTCAGTCTTTATTTCAGCTTCCTATGGGTGATGTTTCATACAGTTGTGACGGCCTTGTTACCATGTATTGATTTCTATCTTGCTCTTGATTGGTACACAGTCTATCACTTGGTTTCTTGATCTTATTCCATGGGTTAGTACTTATAACTGTGTGGGTGGTCCCCTCCTGTTTACCCCTGACCATCTCCGGGCTCCGGATTAAGATGGTCGGGTTATTACATACGTTCGATCTGAACCACCACCACAACCCCATGGAACACTTATGCTTTATATTGTTTATCTACCATGATTTGATTTCTACTTTTCTCACCCGGTGTACACCCCCTTTATGTTGTGATTTCAGGTGAGTGATTGGCTAGGAGGATGCTGTGGGGAGACGGTGCTCCTCTTAGGATTGTTTACCTTATGGTTATTTAGTACTTTACCTTGATACTTGAGATAGTCACATGTTTGAGTGACTTGTGTTTGATGATTTAGATTTCCGCATTGATGTTTGATTTTGAGACCTTTGCCATTCATGTTTGAGTTTCCACATTTGGCTTATGATTTTGATTATGATTTTCCACCCATATGAGAATGGTTAGATCTTTGGTCCGATTTGTTGATCCCCGTTCGTTGTTTTCTTTTAGTTTAGACCATGGGTTTGGTTTGGGGGCTTAGGCTTGTGCGGTCTGTGGAAAGGGGTCCACGGGGCGTACGCCGGTCCACCCGAGGTGGGGTACAGCAAACCCCAATCCAGACCTTGATGTCTGCAGTCGAGATAGTCTCCGACCCCGATCTCGACCACAAACTTCGACCGCAACACCGACCGTGACCGTAGGCTCTGACCCCGTTACTTACTCCGACTGAAAACCACAATCCAGACCTTGAGGACTACAGTCGGAATTGTGGTCGGAGTTAGCGTCGGGAACAAAACACCGAAAAATACTAAAAAATATGAAAAATATCCGAAAAAATACATAAAATCCAAGAAAAAACCCAAAAAAATACGACAATGTGAAAATATTGAAAAATACCATTTAACTGTGTAAAGCGAAATCATCAACGGTTTTTTCGAATTTTTCAGATTGTTTCGTAATTTTTGGGAATTTTATTGGATTTTTTCATATTTTCGGATATTTTTAGAATATTTTTTAGTAATATTTTTTAAATTTTTTCGGATTTCTGGCCACGACCCTGTCTTCGACTCCGACCACGATTCCGACTGTAGACCTCAAGGTGCAAATCAGGGTTTGCAGTCAGAGTCAGGGACAGGGTCAGTGCCTACGATCACGGTTGGTGTTGCAGTCGGAGTTCAAGGTTGGGAACGGGGTCGGAGACTACCTCGACACCTGACCGTTACCGTAGGCTCTGACCCCGTCCTTGACTCCTACCGCACATCCCGACCGGAGATGATTCTCTTTACACAATTGAATGATATTTTTTGGTTTTTTCACATTGTTGTATTTTTTGCGATTATTTTTTTGGACTTTTCGTATTTTTTCGAATATTTGTGAGATTTTTTTAGTATGTTTTCAGGGTTTTAGCCCCAACGCTAACTCCGACTCCGATCACCATTCCGACTGTAGACCTCAAGGTCCGGATTGGGGTTTGTAGTCGAAGTAAGGGACAGGGTCAGAGCCTACGGTCACGATCGGTGTTGCGGTTGGAGTTCGGGGTCGGGATCAAGGTCGAAGAATATCTCGGCCCTCGACCATGACCTTAGGCTCTGACCACGTCTTTGACTCCAACCGCACACCCCGTCTGTGAAGAATATCCGAAAAAATACAAAAAAATCCAATAAAATTCCCAAAAAATACGAAACAATCTAAAAAATTTGAAAAAACCCGTACATGATTTCCCTTTACACAGTTGAATGGTATTTTTTGGTTTTTTCACATTCTCGTATTTTTTCGGGAGTTTTTTTTGGATCTTATGTATTTTTTGAATATTTTTCAGATTTTTTAGTATTTTTTCTAGGTTTTGGCCCCGACGCTAACTCCGACTCCGACCACGATTCCGACTGTAGTCCTCAAGGTCTGGATTGGGGTTTGTAGTAGGAGTAAGGGACGGGATCAGTGCCTACGGTCACGGTCGGTGTTGCGGTCGGAGTTCGGGGTCGGGATCGGGGTCGGAGACTACCTCGGCCCCCGACTGTAACCATAGACTCTGACCCAGTCGTTGACTCCTACCGCACATCCCGACCGGAGATGATTTGCTTTACACAATTAAATGATATTTTTTGGTTTTTTCACATTGTTGTATTTTTTCCGGTTGGTTTTGGAATTTCGTATTTTTTTGGATATTTATCAGATTTTTTTGTATTTTTCGGGGTTTTGGACCCGACGATGAAACCGACTCCGACCATGATTTCAACTGTAGATCTCAAGGTCCGGATCAGAGATTGCAGTCGGAGTCAGGGACGGGGTCAGAGCCTACAGTCACGATCGGTGTTGCGATCGGAGTTCGGGGTCGGGATCGGGGACGAAAACTATCTCGACTGTATACATCAAGGTCCGGATTGGGGTTTGCAGTAGGAGTCTTTGTCACGGTCATAGTGTACGGTCACGATCGTTGTTTTGGTCGGAGTTCATGGTCGGGATCAGGGTCGGATTCCGAGATAGACTCAGATCGTGACCCTAGGCTCTGACCCCATTGTTGACTCAAACCATGAACACTGACCGTGAGTTATTCGCTTTACACGGAGTGAATGAGATTATTCCTGCATTTCCACGTTTTTTGATATATTCTAACAGGTAAGAATATAGTGAAATAGAGCAATCCCATTCAACTGTGTAAGGCGAATCATCTCACGGACGGGGTGCGCGGTTGGAGTCAAGGACGGGGTCAGAGCCTAGGGTCACGGTTGGAGTTGGAGTTTGCGTCGGGGTTAAAACCCCAAAAAATACTAAAAAATCTGAAAAATATCCGAAAAAATACATAAAATCCAAAAAACCCCGAAAAATACGACAATGTGAAAAAACCAAAAAATATCATTCAACTGTGTAAAGTGAAATCATCTCCTGTTTCTTTCGAATTTTTCTGATTGTTTCATATTTTTGGGGAATTTTCCAGATTGTTCCTTATTTTTTGGTAATTTTATTGGATTTTTTCGTATTTTTTCGGATATTTTTAGGATATTTTTTTGTAATTGTTTTAAAATTTATTCGGATTTTTGGCCTCGACCTTGTCTTCGACACCGATCACGATTCCGACTGTAGACCTCAAGGTCCGGATCGGGGTTTGCAGTCGGAGTCAGTGATGGCGTCAGAGCCTACGGTCATAGTAGGTGTTGCGGTCAGAGTTTAGGGTCGGGATCGGGGTCAGAGACTACCTCGGCCCCCAACTATGACGATTGGCTCCGACCCCGTCCCCGACTCCAACTTTTTTTCGGATATTTTTTTGGATTGTTTCGTATTTTTTAGGGATTTTTTTGGATTTTTCTTTTTCTTTGGGTTTTTTGGATTTTTTGTATTTTTTTTTTTAGATATTTTTCATATGTTTTTAGTATTTTTTCGACTGTAGACATCAAGGTCCTGATTGGGGATGGGGTTTGCAGACATCAAGGTCCGGATCGGGGTTGGCAGTCGGAGTCAGGGATGTGGTTAGAGCCTACGGTCACGGTAGTTGTTGCGGTCGGAGTTCGGGGTCGGAGACTACCTCGGCCCCCAACCGTGACCGAAGGCACTCACTGGACCTTGATGTCTGCAGTCGAAAAAATACTACAATAATCTGAAAACTATCCTAAAAAATATGAAAAATCTAATAAAATTCCCAAAAAATAAGAAACAATATGAAAAATACCCCAAAAATACGAAACAATCAGAAAAATTCGAAAAAACCGGAGATGATTTCGCTTTACACAGTTGAATGGTATTTTTCGGTTTTTTCACATTGTCGTATTTTTTTGGGTTTTTTATTTTATTTTATGTATTTTTCGGATATTTTTTAGATTTTTAGTATTTTTTCGGGGTTTCGGCCCCGACGCTAACTTCGACTCTTACCATAATTTTGACTGTAGTCCTCAAGGTCCGGATCGGGGTACACAGTCGGAGTAAGGGACGGGGTAAGAGCCTACAATCATGGTCGGTGTTGCGTCGGAGTTCGGGGTCGGGATCGGGGTCGGAGAATATCTCGACCCTCGACCGTGACCATAGGAACTGACCTCGTCCTTGGCTCCAACCGCGCACCCTGTCCCTGAAAAATATCCGAAACAATACAAAAATTCCAAAAAAAAAAAAAAACTGGAACTACAACCCCAAACTCCGACCGCAACACCGACCGTGACCATAGGCTCTGACCCCGTCCCTGACTCCGACTGTAAATCCCGATCCGGACCTTGAGGTCTACAAGCGGCATCATGGTCAAAGTCAAAGTCAGCGTCGGGGCCAAAACCCCGAAAAGATTCTAAAAAATATGAAAAATATTCAAAAAAATACGAAAATTCCAAAAAAAACAAAAACCGGAAAAAATACAACTGTCATACATTTGAAAAACCCGACACGTGGACGTTGGGCGTCGAGCCATGTGGACTAAGATGTGGGTCCCGCGACATCCACGTGGGCATCCGATGAGGACAAGGATCAATTCAAGAGGGAACTCCCCGACGGACATCGATGCTCGGCCGAACATGGCAGTGGGTGCATGGCCATGCATGGCTAACATCTCCGCGCATGCTAGGGGCACGTGAGCTCGGTTGGTGATTCGTAGACGACGACTAGCAGCCAAGATGACGGCCACTCACCATTCTTGCGGGCACCTCCCTCTCCCGCGGCCAGGAGAATCATGCGCGGCCAGCGGGGTACACCAACGTGAGCGGCCAGCCCTCCTTCTTGCAGCCAGCGAAGGGCGTGCGGCCAGCAGGGAGCACGCGGGCATTGAAGCCCTGCGGCCAGTGGTGGGCCTGCGGGCAGCAGCACAAGGCTCGGCCAGTGAGCCCTGCGGGCGGCCGCACAAGGCGCGGCCAGCGAGCCCTGCAGACAGCTGCATTAGGCGCGACTAGCAAGCCCTGTGGGCAGCCGCATGGGGCACGGCCAACAGGCCTACGAGCAGTGGCACAGGGCGCGGCTAGGAGGCCTTGACGAGCAGTTCCTCGCACGGGCAGCCGTAGCTTTGGCCTGCGTCATGCGGGCAGCGGAGCTGCGCAGCCGGCAGCATCGCCGTGCGACCATTGGCATAGACTCGCAGCCAGCAGAGCCTACGCGAGCAGTGAAAGGTTGCACAGCCAGCGGAGCCTTCACAGCTAGCGATCCTCGCTCGTACACCGCCACCCTTACTTGCGGGATACCTTACCACACGGAGCTCCTCCGCAGTCAGCGACGCAACCATGCAGCCACCCTCACTTCGTGGATAGCCAAGCACCATGGTCGGGTGTACGTGCCGCCAACGAGTCTCGGCCTACCATGGGCTTAGTCCGAGTGACGAATGGGCCTAGGCCCGAGCGCGAATTCCAATAAACGCCCTCGGTTTTAAAATATTCCTAAACGAGGCTCGGGGACGGTATAGACATTTCACAGGTAACCATATGTACCTCTATAAATAGAGTACCCCGCTCTCTCATTCAAGTACGCTTGTCTTCTCCGAAAAACTCTCCTATTAAGCTCCTTAGCTTTCAGCATTTAGATCAGAGACTGACTTGAGCGTCGGAGGGGTATTCCCAGGGTGAAAAACTTGGGTCCCTCTAACGTGAAGGTTGCTACGTGTGCAGGCAATCCTGAGGCAGCGGACTCCTGTCGCAGCGGAGATTCAGAGGTAGCGGAGGTGTCCAGAGGCAGCGGACAACTGAGGTAGCGGATTTCCAAAAGCGAAAGATAACTTGAGGCATGGAAGTTGGACTTGAGACACAGGTGGCAGAAAGATGACACTCAAGACGCGTCAACGTCACCCCCTGGTGAAAGTGGTGATAACATTTGGCGCCGTCTGTGGGAAACGCAACGAGAGGTTACGTTTCGAAAAATTTTCTAAGGCATGGACGAAAGAAGGAGAGGAGTCGCACAACCAAATTCTCAACCTCCTGAGAGCCGGCATCCGGACTATCCTCCAACTGGAGAGGACAATGACGTCGAGCAAGGAGATCACCTTACCGCAAACATGCGCACTCATCAAACACCAGGAGATGATGAGTCCGTCACCTGAGCGGAGTTTCAACGACTTACAAAGTGTTTTTTCGAAGGTGTGAATTAGATCTTAGCGGCACATCATCCAGGCATGCCTGTGACAATGCTACCCAACCTGGCTGGCGGGGAGACCACCATAGCCGAACCTAATACCACGCGGTGGGGCAGGCAAAAACTCCGGCGATCAAAGCCGTACAAAGGTTCAAGAAGAGCTGCCCGAAGAGCGGCAAGAGATGTCACACACACGCTAAGAGAAAGATCTCCTTCCCCATCGGATCCAGTCGACTCCTAGAGTAACATGTTGAGTGAAGAAGATGACGGCGGGACTAGTAGGAGAAAGCGTCGTCGTTCAACGCCGGACTGGCAAGGGGAAGGATCCCACTCACAAGTCTCAACCCCAAGGGATCATAGTTCGCAAAGGATGTGAAAAAACCAAACGAGCTGCTCAACCCTTCACTAGGAGTCTGATGGAGGACTATTGTCCGAACCATGTCCGACTCCCGTCCTTGGACTCCTATGACGAAACGAAAGATCTGGAAGACCACCTCAACCACTATGAGATCCGGATAAGCCTTCGAAAATTTTTAGACGGAATGATGTGTAGAGCTTTTTCGAGCACGTTCAAGGGAGCAGCCCGATGATGGTTCCATTGCCTCCCGCTAAATTCTATCTCAAGTTTTGAGGAGTTCACGGAGAAATTCATCGCGCAATTCGCAAGCTCCTCCGTCTTCACCAAATCCTTCCCCAACTTGTTCGACCTGAAACAAGAGGCGGGCGAGTCCTTCCGAGATTTTATGTCCCGATTCAGCAGAGCATACGTGGAAATCCCAGGTGTGGGAAAAGACGTCGCCACTGCAGCGATTATGACGGGGCTCTGACCCGGACCCTTCATTTATGACCTGTCGATGCACATGGAAAAAACCTCTGACAAGCTCCTCTAACGAGCTAAGAGGTACATGGAATTAGAGGACCTAAACGATAACTCCTGTAGAGAAGAAAATTACGAGTTCAGCGCTCAGAACACTCGAGCTGATGAGTTAACCAGTGAGGACTCCAGTTCAGATACCCAAAGAAGCTCCCGAGAAATTGAACAGTAGGGGGGCAGATAAGATGGTCACTGGACCGACAAGTGTCAAGATAGAGATCATAACCAGAGCTTTAATTCAGAAGTCTAGGAGTGGCGAATCCACCTAGGAGATATTTTGTTATCAAGTTAAATAAAAATTCCATCGAGATGGAGTTCCAAGTTTTACTTTACGTCTGAACGTCACTTGTAATTTTTTCAGCATGATGAATAAAATTAGAGTTTTCAAATTCTAAATGTGCTCTGTGATAAATAATCACTGATGAGTCCGATACGATAAACATACGACATGCGAAATACGCATCAAATAACGCTCAAGCGAAGCTTCGTCATGAAAATCGAGTCCATAAAAGCACAAAATCCTAACAGACATCCTAGTTCCAAGAGCAAAGATTGAGCCAAGGACTCTGCTACATTAAAGACGCGTCATTACGAGAATTAACTCGAAACCACAAAGCTCGATAGATCAACAAGAATCTAAGGCCAATGGCACGAACCGGGCAAGAAATAAATATAGCGTTGATAATGCTCAACGGGCAAATCCCGAGAAAATTTTATGGGTGAATCCCGAAAAAATAACGAGTATCCCGGAGTATTTCCTATTGTGAAAAAATCAAACATTTTCCCCAAAAATGCTTGTGAATCAAGTAAAGGAGCTCATAATCCACGGATAAGAAGCGAGTGAAGCTCACAAAGAAATAGGCTCCGAAAAAAGTAAGAGTCTACCACGAGAACTACTCCAAAAACGTAGGACTAAGCACGCGCTGAAAAAGCAATACTCCTAGGGCTTAAGAACACACATCATACGAAGTGCGTAACTCCTCGAAAGCGCTGGGGTATTTTCCGGATGCAAAACGACAAACCTCATGCCTTAACTCTAGAGAGAGTACGCTACAGGGCTAGGGGGGCAAATATTATACACCGAAAAAAAAACCCGACACGTAGACGTTGAGCGTCAAGCCATGTGGACCAAGATGTGGGTCCCGCGACAGCCACGTGGGCATCCAATGAGGACAAGGATCAATTCAAGACGGAACTCCCCGATGGACATCAGTGCTCGGCCGCACTTGGTAGTGGGTGCATGGCCATGCATGGCTAACTTCTCCGTGCATGCTAGGGGAACGTGAGCTCGGTTGGTGATTCATAGACCACGACCAGCCACCAAGATGACGGCCACTCACCATTCTTGTGGGCACCTCCCTCTCCTGCGGCCAGGAGCATCATGCGCGGCCAGCAGGCTACACCAACGTGAGCGGCCGCCCTCCTTCTCGCAGCCAGTGAAGGGCATGCGGCCAGCAGGGAGCATGCGGGCATTGAAGCCCTACGACCAGTGGTGGGCCGATGGGCAGCCGCACAAGGCGCGGCCAGCGAGCCCTGCGGGCAGCCACACAAGGCGCGACCAGCGAGCCCTGCAGACAGCCGCACAAGGCGTTGCCAGCGAGCCTTGCGGGCAACCGCACAAGGCGCGGCCAACGAGCCCTGCAGACAGCCGTAAAAGGCGTGACCAGCAAGCCTTGCGGGCAGCCACGTGGGGCGCGGCCTGCAGGCCTTCGAGCAGTGTCACAGGGAGCGGCTAGGAGGCCCTGGCGAGCGGTTCCTCACGCGGGAAACCGTAGCTTTGGCCTACGTCATGCGGGCAGCGGAGCTACGCGGCTGGCAGCATTGTCGTGCGACCAGTGGCATGGACTCGTGGCCAGCAGAGCCTACGCGAGCAGTGAAAGGTTGCAAGTCCAGCGGAGCCTTCGCAGCCAACGATCCTCGCTCGTACACTGCCACCCTCACTTGCGGGATACCTCACCACACGATGCTCCTCCGCAGCCAGCGACGCTACCATGCGGCCATCCTCACTTCGTGGACAGCCAAGCACCATGGTCGGGTATACGTGCCGCCAACGAGTCTCAGCCTCCACAACCTACCATGGGCTTAGTCCGAGTAAAGAATGGGCCTAGGCCCAAGCGCGAATTCTTATTAACGCCCTCGGTTCTAGAATATTCCAGAACGAGGCTCGGGGACGGTATAGACATTTCACAGGTAACCATATTTGCCTCTATAAATAGAGCACCACGCTCTCTCATTCAGGTACGTCTGTCTTCTCTGGAAAACTCTCCTATTAAGCTCCTCATCTTCCAACATTTGGATCAGAGACTGACTTAAGCGTCGGAGGGGTATTCCCGAGGTGAAAACCTCAGGTCCCTCTAACGTGGAGGTTTCTACATGTGCAGGAAATCCTAAGGCAACAGACTCCTGAGGCTGCGGACTCCTGCGGCTGTGGACTCCTGAGGCAGCGGAGATCCAAAGGCAGTGGAGGTGTCTAGAGGCAGCGGACATCCGGAGGCAACGGATGTCGAGAAGCGGAAGACACCTTGAGGCACGGAAGTCGGACTTAAGACACAGGTGGCAGACAGGTGGTACTCAAGACGCATCCACGTCACCCCCTTCTGAAAGTGGTGATAACAACAACAATGTGAAAAAATCGAAAAATATCGTTCAATTGTGTAAAGGGAATCATCTCTAGTCGGGATGCATTGATAGGAGTCAAGGACGGGGTCAGAGCCTACAGTCACGATCGGGGGCCAAGGTAGTCTCCGACCCTGATCCTGACACCGAACTCCGACCGTGATCGTAGGCACTGACCCCGTCCCTTAATTCGACTGCAAACCCCGATCCAGACCTTGAGGACTATAGTCGGAGTTAGTGTCGGGGCCAAAACCCCAAAAAAATACTAAAAAATCTGAAAAATATCCGAAAAATACATAAAATCCAAAAAAAACCGGAAAAAATACGACAATGTGAAAAACTAAAAAATACCATTCAACTGTGTAAAGCAAAATCATCTCCGGTTTTTTTCGAATTTTTCTTATTGTTTCGTATTTTTAGGAATTTTTATGATTGTTTCTTATTTTTTGGGAATTTTATTGGATTTTTAAGTATTTTTTTGGATATTTTCGTATGGAATTAGCAAGGTTCGTGATTGCATTCGCTGTGGGGCATGCTGCTTATTTCGTCTACCGCTTTGCGTGGAGTGAGATTCTTCAGAGAACGGAGGAAGAATGATTTGAGTGGTGAGGAAGGTTGTTCACACAGTCTGAGGGCCCACATATAGTGAGTTATGTTGTGGTGAGCTATATCAAGTGTGCGTTATTAGTGGAGTGTGTATAGGTGGGTGGGTGGGATTGTGCTATTGGCTGCTGACAGTTATCTCTCTCTTTGCGCTCGACCTTGAGTCTCGTCAACCAGTGAGTCTGGCTCTCTAACTTCTTTTTGGACATTTTCCCTTATGCTGGCTGGAGGATTGCTCATGGGTGCTTTGGCCACCCTTGCCCCATGCTCGGCTTTGGTTTGGCCCTTGCGGTGTGTCTGTGCCTTGCTCTGCGAGCTGTGCGTAGGTTTTTGGTATGTCGGTTCCTTGTTCATCGGAGTCTTGCCAGTTCTACTTTTCGTTGGCTTGTTGGTGCCTACCTATGCAGGATATGCATAGGATTTTAGTCTTTTCCATGTTTGGGAGTGATCAGGGTGGTTTTTCTTTTTATGTGTTTGGGGGGTTGGTCTGGATGGCGCCGCGAGGCTCTAAGTTGCGCCTCCGTAGGGAGCTCAGGACTTGTGTTTTGTTGCCCGATTTCGGGAGCTCAGGCTTGGATGCTCATCTAGGTGCTTCCGTTAGGTGGTGCACATCTCCATTGGCGTGTGCTGCTAGGAGAGCCTCTTCGTCATCCATTTGTTCTTGTTTGGGTGTAACCTTCTTTCGTGGTGTGGTCTGTGTGGTGTAGGCACGTTGTACAGATGACAGTTTTATTTATATGATTTTACTTACCGAAAAAATAATCAAAATCGATGGAAAACATTGAAAATAGATGAAAACAAGCCGATTCCTTCGTTTCCATATGAAATCAATGTAAAAGTTGAATATACTCATGAAAATCGATGGAAACAATGAAAATGGATGAAAACAAGCTAATTCCTTCGTTTTCGTGTGAAATCAACATAAAACTTGATTATAATCTTGAAAATCGATGGGAAACCATGAAAATGGATGAAAATAAGCTAATTCCTTCGTTTCCATGTGAAATCAATGTGAAACTTCATCATAATCATGGAAATCGATGCAAAACAATGAAAATGGCTGAAAATAAGCTAATTCCTTTGTTTCCATATGAAACCAATGTAGAAGTTGATTATAATCATGGAAATCGATGGTAAACAATGAAAATAGATGAAAACAATCTAATTCCTTCGTTTCTAACTAAAATCGGTTTAAAACATGAGTATAATCATGGAAATCAAGCTAATCCCTTCATGTGAAATCAATGTAAAACTTGAGTATAATCATGTAAATCGATGAAAAAATGAAAATAGATGAATTTAAGCTAATTCCATCGTTTCAATATGAAATTAATGTAAAACTTGATTATAATCATGGAAATCGTTGATAAATAATCGAAATGGATGAAAGCATAATTTCATATTTTCATGGGAAATCAATGTAAAACTTGAATATAATCATGAAAGTCGATAGAAAATGACTGAAATGAATGAAAACAATTTGATTTCTACGTTTCCATGTAAAAAAATGTAAAACTTGATTATTATCACTAAAATCGATGCAAAATAATAAAAATGGATGAAAACAAGCTAATTTCTTCGTTTCCTTGTGAAATCAATGTAAAACATGATTATAATCAAGGAAATCGATAGAAAACAATGAAAATGGATGAAAATAAGCTAATTGCTTCGTTTCCATGTGAATCCAATGTAAAACTTGATTATAATAATGGAAAACAGAGAAAATGGATGAAAACAAGCTAATTTCATCGTTCCCATTTGAAATCGATATAAAATATTAGTATAATCTTGGAAATTGATAGAAAATAATGAAAATATATGATAACAAGCTAATTCCTTCGTTTTCCTGAGTAATCAAATGTAAAATTTGTTTATAATCAAGATAATCGATAGAAAATCATGAAAATGGATGAAAATAAGATAATTCCTTTGTTTCCATGTAAAAACAATGTAAAACTTTAGTATATTCATGAAAATCGATGGAAAACAATGAAAACGGATGAAAACACGTTAATCCATCGTTTCCATGTGAAATCAATGTAAAACTTGATTATAATCATGAAAATCGATGAAAAACAAAGAAAATGGATGAAAACAAGTTAATTGCTTCCTTTCCATGTGAAATCAATGTAAAACTTGAGTATAATCGTTGAAATCGATAGAAACCAATGAAAATGGATGAAAATAAGTTAATTCCTTCATTTGCACGTGAAATCAATGTAAAACTTGATTATTATCATGGAAATCGATGAAAAATAATGAAAAATGATGAAAACAAGCTAAATCCTTCATTTCCATGTGAAATCAATGTAAAAACTTGATTATAATCATGTCAATCGATGGAAAATGATGGAAATGGATAAAAACAAGCAAATTCTTTCATTTTTATAGGAAATCAATGTAAAACGTGGGTATAATCATGGAAATCAATGCAAAATAATGAAAATGAATGAAAATAAGTTAATTCTTTCGTTTCCATGTGAAATAAATGTAAAACTTGAGTATAATGAAGGAAATCGATGGAAAACAATGTAATTGAAAGAAAAGAGGCTAATTTCTTTGTTTCCATGTCAAATCTATTTAAAACTTGATTATAATCATGTAAATCGATGGCAAACGTTAAAATTGATGAAATCTAACTATTTTTTTCGTTTTCATGTGAAACTTGAGTATAATCATGAAAATCGATGGAAAACATAGGAAATTGATGAAAGCAAGCTAATCTCATCGTTTCCATGTGAAATCAATGTAAAACATGAGTACAATCATATAAATTGATGGAAAACAATGAAAATAGATGATAACAAATTAATTCCTTCGTTTGAATGTGAAATCAAGGTAAAAGTTGACTATAATCATAAAAATCGATGGAAAATAATTAAAATGGATGAAAACAACCCAATTTCATCATTCCATGGGAAATCAATATAAAACTTGAATATAATCATGGAAATCGATCGAAAATAAGGGAGATGAATAAAAATAAGCTAATTTCTACGTTTCCATGTAAAAACTATTTAAACCTTGATTGCTATCATTTAAATCGATGGAAAGTAATGAAAATGGATGAAAACAAGCTAATTCTTTCGTTTCCTTGTGAAATCTATGTAAAACATCATTATAATCATGGAAATCGAAGGAATACAGTGGAAATGAATGAAAACAAGCAAATTCTTTCGTTTCCATATGAAATAATTGTAAAACATGAGTATAATCATGAAAATCGAAGGAAAACAATGAAAATGGATGAAAACAAGCTAATTCGTTCGTTTCCATGTGAACTTAATGCAAAACTTGATAATAATCATGGATATCGATGGAAAACAACGGAAATGGATGAACACAAGTTAATTCCTTCGTTTTCATGTAAAATCAATGTAAAACTTCATCATAATCATGGAAATCTATGGAAAACAATGAAAATGGATGAAAACAAGCTAATTTCTTCATTTCCATGTGAAATCAATGTAAAATTGGATGATAATCATGGAAAATAGTAAAAATGGATAAAAACAAGACATTTCCTTCGTTTCTATGTAAATGTGGACATCCCATTTTTGACCTGCTCATTTCCGTGTCTAAGGAGAGGGCTTTCCCCTAAAGATTCATGTTTTCAAAACGCACTCTTGGCTACGGAGGCCTAGCTAAGGGCATGGTGGTACTATATTTTCAAAATTACGCATGCATAACATCCATCATTGCATTTGTGTATTTGATTTCCTGATCGAGTTCATGGATTTCAGTTTTATGTTCATTTTTACGGCTATTCTCTAAGGTCTCAGTCCTCCTCAACCTTTGTTCATGTCCCGAAGGGTAAAATCGTCAATTTACCCCGACGACCAAAAACCAAACTTTTAGTGTTCCTATACCCTAAAAGTTGTTCGTACCCATTTTTGGGTTCATCTAGAGTGTTTTCAGACCTCTCGGATCACTTTCCAAGCCATAGGGGTAAAACCGTCATTTTACCCCGACGACCAAAAACCTGAATTTTAAGGTTCCTATACCCTAAAAGTTGTTTGTACCTATTTTCGGGTTCATCCCGAGTATTTTCAAACCTCTCGGATCAACTAGGGGTTAAACCGTTATTTTACCCCGACCACCGAAAATCAGATTTTTAGGGTTCTTGCACACTAAAAATTGTCCGTACCAATTTTTGGGCCATCCCGAGTGTTTTCATACCTCCCGGATCACTTTCTGAACCCCAGGGGTAAAACTGTCATTTTATCCCGACGACCAAAAATCCGACTTTTATGGTTCCTATACCCTAAAAGTTCTCCGTATCTATTTTCGGGTTCATCTAGAGTGTTTTCAGACCTCCCCGATCACTTTTGGAGCCCCATGGGCAAATCCGTCATGTTACCCCAACGACCAAAAACCGGACTTTCAAGATACCTACACCCTAAAAGTTATCCCTACCTATTTTCGGGTCCATCCCGAGTATTTTCAGACCTCTCGGATCAATTTTGGCACCCAATGGGTAAACTCGCCATTTTACCCTCGACGCAAAAATCATCATGAAAAAATGAATTTTAGGGTCCTCGAACATTAAAATCACCAAAAACCGATTTTCGGTACTATCCCGGGGGTTTTTCGACCCTCTTGGTCAATTTCCGCACCCGATAGGTAAAAACGTCATTTTACCTTCCATGCTCAACTCCCAATGCTCATTCCGTATGGTCAACTTCCCAATGCTCATTCTGTATGCTCAACCCCATAATGCTTATTCCGTATGCTCACCCCCCTAATGTTCATTCAGTATGCTCGACTCCCTAATGCTCATTCCGTATGCTCAACCCCCTAATGCTCATTACGTATGCTCAACCTCCTAATGCTCAGTCCGTATGCATGCTCATTCCGTATGCTCAACCCCCTAATGCTCATTCCGTATGCTCAACTCCCCAATGCTCATCGCCCTAATGCTCATTCCGTATGCTCAACCCCCTAATGCTCATTCCGTATGCTTAACTCCCCGATGCTCATCCGTATGCTCAACTCCTGAATGCTCATTTCGTATGCTCAGCTCCCTAATGTTTATTTCGTATGCTCAACCCCCAAATGCTCATTCCATATTCTCAATCCCCAAATGCTCATTCCGTATGCTCAACCCCCAATGCTCATTTCGTATGCTCAACCCCCTAATGCTCATTCCGTATGCTCAACTCCCCAATGCTCATTTCGTATGCTCAACTCCCTAATGCTCATTCTGTATGTCAACTCTTCAATGCTAATTCCGTATGCTCAACTCCCTAACACTCAACTCCCGAATGTCTCATCTCCACCAAAACCATACCTCCACCAAAAATCATACCTCCACCGAAAAAGCATACCTTTACCAAAAAGCATACCTCCACAAAAAGCATACCTCCACCAAAAAAACATACCTCTACCAAAAACCATAGCTCCACCAAAAAAGCATACTTCCACCAAAATCCATACCTACATCAAAAAAACAAACCTCGACCAAAAAGCATACCTCCACCAAAACAACATATCTCCACAAAAAAGCATTGCTCCACCAAAAAGCATACCTCCACAAAAACCAAACCTCTACCAAAAAATCATACCTCCACCAAAAAGCATACCTCCACCAAAAAAGCATACCTCCACCAAAAAAGCATACCTCCACTGTGGGCATTTTTTATCAGATCCTTCTATGCTATCCATTCCTTAGCACTGTCTGGGCATTTTTCAACCAAAAGTGACTACCACCCTTCTATGCTACTCCATGTGAAGACAATGTAAAACAAGATTACAATCAAAGAAATCGAAGGAAAACAACGAAAATGAATCAAAACAAGCAAATTCCTTCGTTTTCATATGAAATCAATATAAAACATGAGTATAATCGTGAAAATCGTTGGAAAACAATGTTAATGGATGAAAATAAGCTAATTCATACATTCCAATCAATATAAAACTTGAGTATAATCATACAAATGGATGAAAAATAATAAAAATAGAAGAATTTTACTATTTCAATCGCTATCATCAATTTTTTTTTTTCTTTCTTTTTTCTTTAGTAATCTCTTTTGATTTTTAATGAATGATGATATATAGTTTTAAGTTTTTTTTTCATCTAAATATTATTTTTCTAAAAACTAATATTTAGTTTCTCAAATTATTTTTCTAATTTTCCTAGATAGAGTCCTTTTAATTTCTAATGTACCAAGTTTTTATATATTTTTTAAAATATTGTAACATATTACCGAGAGATTTACATTTTTATCCATAAATCATATATTTTATTCTAAAAACTAATATTTAGTTTTTCACATTAAAATAGGTCTTTATATAATTTAATGTATTAACTTTATTTTTTAATGTTGTACCAAAGTTTATTTATATTTTACCATATTATCGAGGGATTGAAATTTTGTCAGTAATCAATAATAATAATAATAATAATTTTTTTAAAAAAATAAAAAAAATATTTTATATAATTTTTCAAGGGATTACGTACCGAGAAAAAAGGTAAGAAAAAACTGTAAGAAAAAACTATGCGAAAATGTGCGAAAAACTGTGTGAAAAACTTTAGGGGAAAACCGTGTGAAAAAATATGTGAAACGGTGTGATAAACTGTGCGATAAAAACTATATGTAAAACGGTGCGAAAAACTGTACGAAAACCCGTGCAACAAAACCGTTCGAAAAAACCATAGGAGAAAATTGTAGGAAAAAACTGTGGGAAAAGCTGTATGAAAAAACTGTGGGAAAAAATGCACGAAAAAACAGTGCGAAAAACTCTGAGAAAAAGCAATGTGAAAAACCAGAAGGAAATAATTGTACGAAAAACTATACGAAAAAACTGTGGGAAAAACTATTCGAAAAAAACTGGACGAAAAACCGTGCGAAAAAACTGTGTGATAAACTGTACGAAAAACTGTGCGAAAAAACATTACGAAAAAATTGCATGAAAAAACTGTGCGATAAAACATTGCGAAGAATTGTGCGATAAAACATTACGAAAAAACGGTGCCAAAAACTGTAGGAAAAAATGTGCGAAAAACTGTGCGAAAAAACTGTGGGAAAAACTGTGCGAAAAAACTGTGGGAAAAAATTGTGCAAAAAACAGTGCGAAAAATGGTGTAAAAAATTTGTGCGGAAAATTGTAGGAAAATACTGTCCGATAAAACGGTGCGAAAAACAATAGGAAAAAATTACATGAAATATTGTGCAAAAAATTGTTAGAAAAATATGTGCGAAAACACATTGCCATAAACTATGCAAAAAACCTGTGCGAAAAAATTCAGAAAAATCTGTGCGAAAAACTGTAGGAAATAACTCTACAAAAAACTTTGCGAAAAAATTGTACGAAAAATTATTCAAAAAAACTATGTGAAAAGCCGTGCAAAAAACTATGCGAAAAAACGGTGCGAGAAACTGTAGGAACAAACTGTGCGAGAAACCGTAGAAACAAACTGCACGAAAAACTGTTGGAATAAACTGCGCGAAAAACTGTAGGAACAAACCGTGCAAAAACTGTATGAACAAACCGTGCGAAAAACTTTGGGAACAAACTGTGCGAAAAATTGTAGAAACAAACTGTGCGAAAAACTGTGCGAAAAAACTTTGCGAGAAAACGGTACGAAAAATCTGTACGAAAAAAACTATGCGAAAAAACTGTACGAAAAAACTATGCGAAAAAACTGTCCGAATAAACGGTGCGAAAACCTATAGGAAAAAACTTAGTGAAAAACTCTGGGAAAAAATGTACTAAAACTGTGCGAAAAACTGTGTGAAGAAACTGTACGAATAAAACTGTGTGAAATAACTTTTGAAAAAAACTGTGTGAAAAATTGTGCGAAAAAACTGTGCGAAAAACTATGTGAAATAACTTTTGGGAAAAACCTGCACGAAAAACAGTGCGAAAAAACTGTGTGAAATCACTTTTGGGAAAAAACTGTGCGAGAAAACTGTGCGCAAAAGTACTATAGGGAAAAACTGTGTGAAAAAACGGTGCGACTGTAGGAAAAAATTGTGCAGAAAACCGTGCAAAAATTGGGAGAAAAATTGTGTGAAAACACATGTGATAAACTGTGCAAAAAACTGTAAGAATAAACTGTGCGAAAAAACTATGCGAAAAACTGTCCAAATTACTATGTGAAAAAACTGTGTGAAAAACTTTAGGAAAAACCTGTGTGAAAAACTGTGCGGAAAAATTATGTGCAAAACTATAGGAACAAACTGTGCGAAAAAACTGTGCGAGAAAACTGTACAAAAAACCGGGCGAGAAACTGTGTGAAAAACCGGGAGAGAAAACTATGCGAAAAAACTGTGCGAAAAACTGTGTGAAAAAACTGTGCGCAAAACTGTAGGAATAAAAGGGGCGAAAAACTGTGCCAAAAAATTGTGCAAAAAAATGTTGGAAAAAATTGTACGACAAATCCTTGCGAAAAACCTTGTGAAAAACCATGCGAAAAAATAGTGAGAAAAAACTGTGTGAAAACACGGTGCGATAAACTGTGCAAAAAAAACTATGCGAAAAAACGTAAAACTTGAGTATAATCATGGAAATCGATGGAAAATAATGCAAATGGATGAAAATAATTACTTCGTTTCCGTGTGAAATCATTGTAAAACTTCATTATTATCATGGAAATTGACGGAAAAGAACGAAAATAGATGAAAACAAGCTAATTCCTCTGTTTTGATGTGAACACAATGCAAAATTTGAGTATAACAATTCATGGAAATCAACGAAAAACAATAAAAATTGACTAAAACAACATAATTTCTTAATTTCAAGTGAAATCGATGGAAAACATTGAAAATATATGAAAACATGCTAATTCCTTCTTTCCATGTGAGATCAAATGGAAATCAAAGGAAAAAAACGGAAATGAATGAAAACAAGCAAATTCCTTCGTTTCCATGTGATATTAATATAAAACATGACTATAATCATGGAAATCAATGAAAATAGATGAAAACAAGCTAATTCCTTCGTTTCCCTATGAACTTAATTAAAAACTTTATAATAATCTCGGATATCGATGGAAAACAACGTAAATGGATGGAAAGAAGTTAATTCCTTCGTTTCCATGTGAAATCAATGTAAAACTTCATCATAATCATGGAAATCTATGAAAAACAATGAAAATGGACGAAAACAAGTTAATTCCTTCATTTCAGTGTGAAATCAATGTAAAATTATTTGATAATCATGGAAACCGATGGGAAATAACGAAAATGAATGAAAACAAGATATTTCCTTCGTTTCTATGTGAAATCACTGTAAACCTTGATTATAATCATGGAAATTGATGGAAAACAATGAAAATGGACGAAAACAAGCTAATTCCTTCGTTTGCAAGTGAAATCAATGTAAAACTTGAGTATGATCATCAAAATCAATGATAAACAATGAAAGTGAATGAAAATAAGTTAATTTCTATGTTTCCATGTGATATGAATGTAAAATTTTAGTATACTCTAGTTTTACAATGATTTCGTTTGGAAACGATAGGGTTATCTTATTTTCATCCATTTTCATTGTTTTCTATCGATTGTCATGAATATACTGAAGTTTTATATTGATTTCACATGGACATGTTGCAATTAGCTAATTTTAATCCATTTTCATTGTTTACATCGATTTTCATGATTATATTCAAGTTTTACATTGAATGGAAACGAAAAAATTAGCTTGTTTTCATCCATTTTCATTGTTTTCCATCGATTTCCATGATTATACTCAAGTTTTACATTGTTTTTCACGTGGAAACGAAGGAATTAATTTGTTTCCATCCAATTTCATTATTTTCCATCGATTTCTGTGATTAAACTAATGTTTTACATTGATTTCACTTTGAAACAAATAAATTATCTTGTTTTCATCTATTTTTCTCATTTTCCATTCATTTCCAGGATTATAATCAAATTTTACATTGATTTCACTGAGAAACGAAGGAATTAACTTTTTCATCCATTTTGATTATTTTCCATCGATTTTCATGAGTATACTCTAGTTTTACATTGATTCCACATTTAAACAATGGAATTAGATTGTTTTTGTCCATTTTTATTGTTTTCCATCAATTTCAATGATTATAATCATGTTTCAAATTGATTTCGGCTTGTTTTCATCCATTTTTGTTGTTTTCAAATGATTTCCCTGACTGTACTCCACTTTTACAATGATTTCATGTGAAAATGAAGGAATTAGCTTGTTATAATCTATTTCCATTGTTTTCCATCTATTTCCATTATTATACTCATATTTTTCATTGATTTTACCTAAAAATGTAGGAATTAGTTTGTTTTCATCCACTTTCATTGTTTTCCATCGATTGTCATGAATATATAAAAGTTTTACATTGATTTCACATGGACACGTTGGAATTAGCTTATTTTCATCCATTTTTATTATTTTACATCGATTTGCATGGTTATAATCAAGTTTTACATTGATTTAAAATGGACTCGAAAAAATTAGCTTGTTTTCATCCATTTTCAATGTTTTCATCGATTTCAATAATTTTAATCAAGTTTTATATTGATTTTACATGGAAACAAAGGAATTAAGTAGTTTTCATCTATTTTATTGTTTTTCATCGATTTCCAAGATTATAAACAAATTTTGAATTGATTTTATTGGAAAACGTTGGAATTAGCTTGATTTTATCCAATTTCATTGGTTTCGATCGATTTCCATGATTATACTCATGGTTTACATTGATTTTACATGGAAACGAAGAAATTAGCTTATTTTCTTCTATTTTTGTTGTTTTGCATCGATTTTCATGATTATAATCAAGTTTTATGTTGATTTCAAATGGAAAGAAGTAATTAGCTTGTTTTGATCCATTTCATTGTTTTCCATCGATTTCCATAATTATAATCAAGTTTTACATTGATTTCACATGGAAACGAAGGAATTAGCTTCTTTTGATCCGTTTTCATTATTTTCTATCAATTTGCATGATTATACTAAAGTCTAAAGTTTTACATAGATTTCACATGGAAACGACGGAATTAACTTGTTTTCATCCATTTTCATTGTTTTTCATTGATTTCCATAACTATAATCAAGTTTTACGTTGATTTCACACTGCAACAAAGGAATTAGATTATTTTCATCCATTTTAATAGTTTCCTTCAATTTTTAACAGTATACTCAAGTTTTACATTGATTTCAAATGAAAATGAAGGAATTAGCTTGTTTTCATCTATTTTCATTGTTTTCCATCGATTTCCATTATTATAATTAAGTTTTACGTTGATTTCACTTGGAAACGAAGGAATTAGCTTTTTTGATCCATTTTTATTTTTTTCATCAATTTCAATTATTATACTCAAGTTTTACATCATTTTCCCATGAAAACAAAGGAATTAGATTGTTTTCATCCATTTTCATTGTTTTCCGTCGATTTTCATGACTATAATCAAGTTTTACATTGATTTGACATGGAAACAAAGGAAATAGCTTGGTTTCTTCCATTTTCATTGTTTTACATCGATTTTCATGATTAAACTAATTTTTTACATTGATTTCACACGGAACATTAAAATTCAACTTGTTTTCATCCATTTTAATTGTTTTCCATCGATTTCCATGAATTTTTTTCGGTAAGTTAGATTTCCATTATTGTACTCATGTATTAAATTGATCCAAGTTGGAAATGAAGGAATTTGATTATTTTTATCCATTTTTATTGTTTTCCATCGATTTTCATGATTATAATTAATTTTTACATTGGTTTCATAAGGAAACAATGGAATTAGCTTGTTTTCAGCCATTTTAAATGTTTTCCATCGATTTCCATGATTATGATGAAGTTTTACATTGATTTCATATGGAAACGAAGGAATTAGCTTATTTTCATCCATTTTCATGGTTTTCCAACGATTTTCATGAGTATACTCAAGTTTTACATTGATTTCACTTGGAAACGAAGGAATTAGCTCGTTTTCATCTATTTTCAATGTTTTCCATCGATTTTCATTATTATAATCAAGTTTTACATTGATTTCACTTGAAACGAAGAAATTAGCTTGTTTTCATCCATTTTTATTGTTTTCTATGGATTTCCATGAACATACTCATGTTTTACATTGAGTTCACATGAAAACGGAGGAATTAGCTTGTTTTCATCAATTTTCTTTGTTTTCCATCGATTTCCATGATTATAATGAAGTTTTACAATGATTTCATATGGAAACGAAAGAATGAGCGTGTTTTCATCCATTTTCATTGTTTCCCATCGATTTTCATGAGTATACTCAAGTTTTACGTTGATTTCACATGGAAACGAAGGAATTAGCTTGTTTCCATCCATTTTCATTGTTTTCAATCGATTTCCATATAATCAATTTTTACATTGATGTCACTTGAAAACGAAGGAATCAACTTATTCTGAACCATTTTCAATGTTTTCCATCGATTTTTATGATTATACTCATGTTTTACATTGTTTTAACATGAAAATGAAGGAATTAGCTTGTTTTCATCCATTTTCATTATTTTCCTTCGATTTCCATGATTATACTAATGTTTTACATTGATTTTAAATGGAAATGAAATCATTTGCTTGTTTTCATCCATTTTCATTATTTTCCATCGATTTCCATGATTACAATCAAATTTTTACATTGATTTCACGTGGAAACGAAGAAATTACCTTGTTTTTATCTATTTTCATTATTTTTCATCGATTTCCTTGATTATACTCCCGGTTTACTTTGATTTCACATGAAAACGCACGAATTAGCTTGTTTTCATCCATTTTCATTGTTTTCCACTGATTTCCATGGTACTTAAGTTTTTCATCGATTTTCATCAATTACACCTATGTTTTACATTGATTTGACATGAAAATGAAGAAATTAGCTTATTTTTAACCATTTCTATTGTTTTCCATTGATTATCCACGATTATACTCGTGTTTTACATTGATTTCACTTGGAAACGAAGCAATTAGCTTGTTTTCATCCATATCCATTGTTTTCCTTCGATTTCCATGATTATACTAAAGTTTTATATTGATTTCACATGTAAACAAAGGGATTACTATGTTTTCATCTATTTTCATTGTTTTCCTTTGATTTCCATGATTATAATGAAGTTTTACATTGATTTGACATAGAAATGAAGGAATTAGCTTATTTTCATCTATTTCCCTTGTTTTCCGTTGATTGTCATGAATATACTCAAGTTTTACATTGATTTGAAATGGACATGTTGGAATTAGCTTATATTCATCCATTTTCATTGTTTTACATCTATTTTCATGATCATATTCAAGTTTTACATTCATTTCACATGGAAACGAAAGAATTAGCTTGTTTTCATCCATTTTCATTGTTTTCAATCGATTTCCATGACTATATATTCAAGTTTTACATTGATTTTTAATGGAAACTAAGGAATTAGCTTGTTTCCTCCATTTTCATTGTTTTTCATCGATTTGCATGATTATAATCATGTTTTACATTGATTTTACATGGAAACAAAGGAATTTTCTTGTTTTCATCCATTTTCATTGTTTTCATCGATTGTCAAGAATATATTCAAGTTTTACATTGATCTCACATGGACACATTGGAATTAGCTCATTTTCATCCATTCTTTATTTTAAATCAATTTTCATGTTTATATTATAGTTTTACATTGATTTCACATAAAAATGAAGGAATTAGCATGCTTTCATCCATTTTCATTATTTTTCATCGATTTCTATGATTATAATCCAGTTTTACATTAATTTCACATGGAACCGTAGGAATTAGTTTGTTGTCATCAATTTCCATTGTTTTCCATCGATTTTCATGATTATACTCAAGTTTTACATTGATTTGACATGAAAATGAAGGAATTAGCTTATCTTCATCTATTTCCATTGTTTTCCATCGATTTCCACGGGTATACTCATGTTTTTCATTGATTTCACTTCGAAATGGATGAAAAGAATTTAATTCCTTCGTTTCCTTATGAAATCAAAGTAAAAATGGGCTATAATCATGGAAATGGATGGAAAATAATGTGGATGGATGAAAACATGCTCATTCTTTCGTTTCCTTGTGAAATCATTGTAATACTTTAGTATAATCATGAAAATCGTTAGAAAACAATGAAAATGGATGAAAAGAAGCTAATTCCTTCGTTTCCAAGTGAAATCAATGTAAAGCATGATTATAATCATGGAAATCGATGGAAAACAATGAAAATAGATGAAAACAAGATATTTCCATCGTTTCCATGCGAATTCAATGTAAAACTTGAATATAATCATGAAAATTGATATAAGACAATGAAAATGGATGAAAATAAGTTAATTCCAACGTGTCCATGTGAAATCAATGTTAAACTTCAGTATATTCATGAAAATTGATGAAAAATAATGGAAATGGATGAAAACAAGGTAATTCCTTCGTTTTCATGTGAAATCAATGTAAAACTTCATTATAATCATGGAAATCGATAGAAAGCAATAGAAATGGATGAAAACATACTAATCATTTCATTTTCATGTGAAATCAATATAAAACTTGAGTATAATCATGTGAATCGGTGGTAAATAATGGATATGGATAAAACAAGCTAATTGCTTCATATCCAAGTGAAATTGTTGGGCTTTTTCGCCCATGACTTGTGAAGCCCACGGTTTAATTTTGGTGGCCCAAATTTTTTGGCCCATCATCTGCTGACCGATGATCTTCCTCGTTCAATCTCCACCGTTGTCCGCTCCTTTTTTGCCCTAATAATCTCGCCACTCTCACATATACCTGCCGCTCACCATCCGCTTCATCCTTATCTCCTCTCCTTAATTCCCGTGCCTCTGACGCCTCGGCTGCTGT
>JAOWBR010011121.1:0-16674 GCA_028571145.1 Dionaea muscipula
TCTTTATCAAGTACTGAAGCTGAGTACCGAGCAGCAGCAATAGCAACTCAAGAATGTTCTTGGTTGATACAATTACTGGAAGATCTTCATCAACAAGTTGACCGTCCAGTACCTTTATACTGTGATAATCAGTCAGCTATTCGCTTAGCTGAAAATCCAGTATTTCATGCACGGACAAAGCATGTTGAGGTTCACTATCACTTTGTTCGTGAGAAGGTTCTTCTTGGAGATGTTGAGATGAAGTATGTCAAGATTGGTGATCAAGTTGCAGACATCTTCACCAAAGGACTCAACGGGGCTAAGGTTGAAGAATTTCGAAAGCAACTTGGTATGACTACTCGTTCAGTAATAAGAGAGAGTAGTCGTTGAGGGGGAGTGTTAAAATGTACACCGTCCAACTCTCTCTCTTATCTTTTCTTAGTCAAATAAATACAGCAACAACAATTGTAGAAATTTGCTATCGGCCAAAGGTTCATCTCTATTTGAGAGTAAAAAATGGTGGGTAATTTTTTGCTATAAAAAGGAGCCCGGTTGATTGAACAAAATACAACATCAGAGCTCAACGATAAGAGCATAGACATAAAGAGAGTGTTGTGTGTAAACTAGTGTTGTCTAGTTGTGTGATGTGTATAAAATTGTGAGTGCTAAACACATTTGAGTGTATGTAATTTCCTATTCTATATAGAAATTACCTCTAAAAATATTCTACATAATCATGATAAAATATTCAAGATGAAAATTTGACTTTACCATGAACAACAATTGGAGAAACATTACGACTACATGTGGTTCAACTTTCATTTTTAGACTACAGCAATTGATGTAGAGGTGAGGCCCTGAGTCCAAGGTTGTCTACTCTGTTCAAGCTATGTTATATTATCTTTATCTACTAGCCAAAAATATCTCCTCTTCAAACTTAACATGACCGGTTATTGAGCTAGTTTCTGCCACCCTGGTTATCATTTTTGTTGCCTTGTTGACTAGCTTTTGGTCCTTGGAGGTCTCTGAAAAAAAAACAAAAAAACAAACGAGTAAATAGAAATAACTACAGGGGATTGGAGTAGTTTGCATGCTCTGGCTAGCTCCTTCCTTACTTGCTTCTACTGGATTTTAGGTGAAATATCAAGATATTATTGCTCTAGCAGATCTAGAAGCACGGCATTTCCCTCTGGTCCAATCCTGCATATTCCAACGTTTGGTTTCGATATCGGAGGATGTGCGCAAAGCTAGTGTTGAAGCAGAGTTGCAGATAGATATGCATGTTGCATTGTGCAGGTTTGGTTATCCTATCTTTGTCCCTTATATTCCTCATAAGCATCAAAAGTAATCGTATCATTTGTTGGCTGTTCATCTTAAAATAGATAAACGTGCATTTTGTGCACAAGCTCTAAAGTTTTATTTTTCACAACAAAGCGCTTGAAGCGGAAATCATGATACATTACATTTTTAGAGTCTGTAATAGCATTTAATATTTTTTGGGTTTAGTGTCAGACTTAGTTCATTGCCCATTTTCATCAGGCTAGTTGTAGTGCTATTTATGCTTGGTGTGCTTATAATAAATGAGGTTTTCTAATATACCTACTAAAACAGAATTTGACTGTGATCAGCACCAATGTTTCTGAAACATCACAGTTTGCAATATCAAATGGAGCTTCAACTGTTATCTATGACTCATGGGATTTTCTCGATGACTAGTTTTGATCTCAAATCATCAAGAACTTTATTTGTCAGCGTCTCCTTTTCGCTATAATAATTATTTGATTCAAATTTTTAGAGTGTGTGCACACATAGATAGTATCTAGATTTTAGTTGCTCTTTCATGTACCTAGCAAGAATGTTAGTTAGTATCTATAATCACTGTTTTGTTTGAACTGTTCAGCAAGCGGGAAGATGTATATCGTGTGGTCAAAGCTTTTGCTTCAAGAGGGGAATGGCTAAGTGCCGAAAGTAAATCTTACATTCAGTGTCTGGTATGGAAACTGAGGCAATCTTCTCTAATCAGCGGGCTTTGTTTTCTGTCATCTTTTTGTGAACATTCTTAAAAATATGTCATTGGAAGAAACATTTTACATTAGCAGCTCTTGTTAGCTTTCATTGCCCACATTCTTATTAAATCTTTCACACAATTCCTGCCTTTCTGCTAGAAATTTTAGAATTTGATTACCTCTCTCGGTATGTTGCTGGGCTAGGCATCTGTTGCAATGTCAACACACATTATCCACAAGAATGCCATGCTTCACTTGGATTCATTTTTGTTAGTCAGTTACCTTCTTAATTTGCTTTAGTACATTGCCTTTTCTTCTTTGTCGTCGCCTCTTCTCTCATGTTACATATATGCTTGTCTTCCTTACAAAATAGGATCCATTTGGTAAAATCTCTATGTAAGTTATATGTGGTGAATTGTAGGTGTTCTTGTTCAAAATACCTCCATCTTCAGTCCAGATGCTGATTTTTCCTTTATCAGTGACAGGTTAGAGATTTTGAGCGAAATGGATTAAGCCTTACTTTAGCCAGAAGAGAGGAAGTGCAGCGTTTAAGGGCTCAAATGGATGAACTAACTGCACAATATATGAAGAATTTGAATGATGATTGTACTTTTCTTCTCTTCGTGGAGACTGACCTAGATGGATTACCATCAGAGTTTCTACAGGTTCTTTGTTACAAACCTTTTATATATCACAATTCAGTTTAAAGTACTTCTTGTTAAGCCTGGACTGTATACTTATTCATATCACCCATAACTGTGGTGGTTAGGTTGAGAAACTTGTGATTGGTAATTGACCTAGTTTAATAGTATCCACTAATATAGAAATCTCAAGGTAGAATATGGCAAATTTAGAACTTAATTGAGAGGGTCAATCTTCTTGAACAATTTATTTTCCACCTTCTTTGATCTTTCTGAATATTTATGTCTTCTTAGTGGACAATTTATTCTAGTCATTGTTGTGACTGACTATTCAAAAATTACCAAAACTCAGCTCCTCTCAATGGCTCAAACCCTATCCTTGTCAGCACTTTTTGGATCTTGTAAGAGGTGGAAGCTATCTGAACATGGGTCTATCTGTTTCAAGATTCCAAGGTTCAATTTACTTGATATCTTATCAACTTTGTAGTTAACTCAACCTTGAGTTAACTTGTAGATGTTCCACATATTGTATCATCTGTTAATTTTGGATCTCTTGTGCTTCATTCTAGTGAATAGAAGGCATACCAAGTAGAATTATCAGATAGAAGAAGACGAGAATTGAATTGTTTTCTGCTGCTTCTATTGAAAATATGATGTATGTGGTGACTATTGGTAGGCCTACTTTATTGGAGTATAAATAGTAGGAATTGTTAGAAATAAACATTTCTAATCCTGGATCTTCCTATCTAAGGAATATTTTAGAGTAATATTTCTTTCTAAAAACAAACGAACCATATCAGTGAGAAAATAATCCTATCAAGTTTTAGGAAGCTGTGCATAGGGAGCAGGATTTCCCTCCATATGTTCTTGGGAGGTTATGCCGATTTTTTCTGTTTTCCTTTTTGGTGGTTGTTTTGAGTTCGGGTAGTTGTACAACTTCCTTGAGCTCTGTCATGGTCCTTTATAGTCCTTGTGTGTCATGATGGGCTAGTTTAGTGGCAGGTGTCCTCATGGTTTTTGGTTGGTCCTGCTGGGTTATGGTGATCAGGGATAGAGGGGTTCTCGGGTTTTATTGGGTGTGTGAACCTTTTGTAACATGTGGATGTTATTTATACTATACTTACTTACCGAAAAAAAAAAAAAAAATCCTATCAAGGAATGAACTTCATCTTTCAAAATCATTTTCTTGCTCTCTGTATGTAATGCGGATCTCCAAGTACCTATTGGCCTAAAGGAGTGGAATTTCAATTGCAGAACTTAGACAGAGCTGACAATGGTAGTTTCAAGGTTCAACTGAGAAGTAACATTGTTTCTCCTATATTGGAGCATTGTAAGGTATGTGTTCAATTTTTCTTTTCATTCACAAGAATCTTTTTTATTGCTTCCATTTTTGCTTTGCTTTTCTTTTTATTTGTGTTATCTACGTTGCTTTTTACAAGGTCTCTCTCATTTTGCCATATTGTTTCCAGTTGTCTCTTCCCTTTACTATGTTTTATAGACCTTAGAAATGGATCGTTTCCCAGCTTAGAGTTGGAAATAAAAAGTGTTTCAAAAAGAAGGAAAGGTTGTCCAGTTTGGTGGGCTGTGATTGTGGGAGTGTAGATAACGCCAAGTGCCTATTGTAGGTGGAGAGCTTACCTGCTCTTATACTGTCAGAAATCAGATCCTTTGTTAACCTAGAAGTTCATTAAATAGCAGATTGATGGGTGGTTATGATTGGACTACCATGAATATTAGGATACCCCTTAATTAGGCTGCCTATAGAATGCAGAACCAGACTTGTGCATTTGGAAGTGAATCTATTTGCTTGTGGTATCATCTTTCTTTCCATCTTCAACTCATATTTGCTGGACAATGTGCTACATTGAACGTCCCAAGTAGAAGAGTGTTCTCAAACTGTGACTAATTCTGTACGTATGTACACTAAAACCGTTGGGATTGGCACTTGCTTGCCTTTGATATTAGGATGTACATTTGGAAATTGGTTTTGACTTCAAATATTTGATATGATTGTCAATGTTGTGGCTTTCGACTCATCGGCTTGTTAGCAAAATACTCCTTGCTCACCCCGGCGAAGAGAGAAAAACTTCTTGTATAATTCATAAGACACGGGAGATGTTTGTTAATGAGCACATAGAACAAAGAGTATCCCACATTTCCTTCCCTGTAGACAAGAACTTAATATTGGAACTAATCTGAGGTTCCATACTATTCAAGAGCCAAGTCATAATGACATAATCACCTTGCTGCCAAAATGCATGCTTTTGGGCATCACCAAAATTAACAGGAGGACTAGTAAGATGAGATGGGCCAACTTCTATTGGGAGCCTACAAATAACTTAAAAAAAGCTTGCGCCCAAAAGAAGATAGTTGGTAACATTAAACTTAATGGTGGTACCAAGAGGGACAAATGACTTATTCTTAGAAGTGGACGCCACGCAACAAAAATAAAAACCTCCAAAACACAAAGAAGAATAAAAAAGAACAAGTAGAGGTAAACGAACTAAGCGACACTGAAAATCATGACTTTGAAGCACTACAAGGAATACACATGCTGGAGAAATCCATTTGCCGAGGAGAACCCCCCATGAAGTGCTAAAGAAAAAGAGGAAAATTTTGGCCTAGATCAGGAAAATCGCTGGAGCTATAGTAACAGAGGCGTGTGTATCTTACTCGCCGACAATAGCTAACACCTGAGAGCGCGTGGGAAAGTTTCCACCAAAGCACTTCAAATGGAGTCGGCGGGCGACTTGGTAAATCCGGCAAGTGGCGTCCCTCACAATGACATGAATTGTCTCCTCCAGTAACTTCTCCGTCTCGCACACGGTTCCTTTGCACTGATGGGAATACTTGACGGGCCGTTCCTCTATGGTGGCGGGCTGTCCCTTTGCGGCGGTGGTCTGACCAGGCGATGGTGGTGGTTGGAGGTGGCAGAGATCCTGTGATGGCAGCAGCAACAATAGGGACCGTTGAGTAAGGAATCGAGAAACCTACTCTGATACCATGCCGAGTGAAGGAAAAAGTTATCTCATATTATCCTTGATGGAACTCCTTGAAAACAACCTAAGAATAGAGAATAAAGGAAAAATAAAAACGTTCTAAAATTACTTTAACACCAACCTCTGTAAGGTTGCTAGGGAGGTTAAGTCCGTTGAGATTGAGAATGAAGCAGTTAATATTGGGGTTTGGAAGTTTGATGGATGTAGTTACTGTGAAACTTCTGAAACTAAAGAAAAGTAAACTATAATCCAGCCTTATAAGGCACAATGACAATGCATGGAATAGTAGAGGTTAAAAATATTGAGTTCGGTTGAAAAGCTTGAGCACCTACAATATTACTCATGCATGTTGGATGACTGAAATGGGTTTGCCAAAATACTTTAAGCGAGAATCTGGTGAAGAGTTTAGAGTTGTGGTTGATGTTGACATTGACCAATGTATGAAATCTATGCGATGATATTATCCTGTGGTACCTATATTAATTAGGTTAAACTAGTATACTTGGATAGAATGAGGATAAGTCTACCACGCCACTTCATTTTGTGAAGGCAGATCCAGGTAATTCTCTTTCTCACATCTTCAAAGCAGAAAAGTTTCAGAAGTTGTATTCAACTTGTGCAGTTAGTTTTTTGTTCTTTTATATAGTATTCATAATTCTAACTTGTGAAGGTTGGAGCGACGCGGAGGAAATTGGCATTGGAATATGGGAAAAGGTGTAAGGATGTCAATATGCCTGTGCTAGAAAATTTGGTAAGGGCATGTGAAATTATATCGTATTTTTTTTTTTATGTCTTGTCTCTGACCATCAGTTTTGTTAGCAGTCAATGCTGATTTTTTACTTTGTTTGTTACCTATTCTTGCTCTTTCTCGTTTGTATATTATCACAGGTACAACTACGCCATAAGTTTGCACGATTGCTTGGCTACAAAAATTATGCGGACTATGCTGTTGATTTTCGAATGGCAAAGACTTCATCAAAGGTATGTGAAGGCCTGACTGGTATGATATCCTTGGACAGTTGTTTTTAGATGATGCTGTTTTGTTGTTGAAGCCTGAAGGTAGCTCATTTCTTGAAACTGTATGAGTGGTATGATGTCCTTGAATAGTTTCTTTGTCTTTGATCTTCCAAGACTTCTTTGCTTGGTAGCTCGGTGATTGGAGAGACTAAATCATGTGCAGTTATCAGTTAGAACTTCCATAGAACATGCACTAGATTAATTGCAGTTGGCAGTTAGCACTTCCACAGAACATGCACTGATGCATCGACATTTCTGTTTGAGTAATGATATTTGGCTTGTTTGTCGAGATTTTGTTCTTAACCATAGCTCAATTTTTGAAACAGTTATCTGTAACCATAAAATATGAGTGGATTGGGTATTCATCTATAAGTTTTTTGCTCTCTTATCAGGTATTTGAGTTCTTGGAGGATCTCTCTGCCAGTTTATCTGACCTTGCTGCTAGAGAGCTGTCAATTCTCAAAGATCTAAAGGTTGTTAGGTATATATCGTGGGATTTTGCTATTTACCTTGTCATTGCTTTCATATCTTATGCCCCCGTTTGTTTTTGGGCTGCAGAACCAAGAGGAAGGCGACCATCCTTTTGGAGTAGAGGACCTACTCTATTATGTCAAAAGGGTAGAAGAGAAGGAATTTGATCTGGACTTCACATCTCTTAAGCAGTATTTTCCTCTCAGTTTGGTTCTGCATGGGATTTTCAAAATAGTACAGGATATTCTAGGTGAGAGTAAAGCTTTTTACCGCTGACCTTCAATTTTCTCCTTTATATCAAGTGTCGTTCTTAATTGACTCCATTGGATTTGCAGTTCTAAACGACCTTAATAATATCTGCTTCATCCAGGTTTAAGGTTTGACGAAATTCCAGATGCTTTGGTCTGGCACCATGATGTTCAGATGTTTTCAGTTTCAGACTCCAGTTCTAGTGAAGTCTTAGGTTATGCTTACTTCGACTTGTATTCCAGGTTCAGAGCTCAATGTTTTTTTCTTCCCACTGGTAATTTATGATAGTGAAAATCTATTGTTTAGAACCAGATAATCATGCAATTATAACAGGGAAGGGAAATATGGTCACTCGTGTGTTGTGCCTCTTCAAAATAGCTCATTATTGTCCTCTGGTGCTCGGCAGGTTAGAATTAAACTAAAATAGATTTACTAAATTACCCATCTGAAATGTCTCTTTATTATTTCACCCTTATCTGTTCTCAGGTTCCAGTGATATTGCTTATATCAAACTTTCACAAGGAAGTTGGTGATCAGCCTGGCTTATTGCGATTCTCTGAAGTGGTTAATTTATTTCATGAAATTGGCCATGTGGTATATTATTTTGCTTCTAGTCTTGCTGTGATAAGTATAATAGTACCTATAGTTACTGTACTTTCATGTGCTGCAGTCTAAATTTATCATTTTTGCTCCCATCCAAACCAATGAAACCGTTGAAAAGTTATGCTTGATTTACTTGTTGATCTCAAACATCTCTTCTGCACCATGTTGGTATTTCTTCATTTTGTATTCCTATGCCAGTTTATTGTCATCATTCTACTTTTCTTCATTTACTGTGTGCCCCAAAATTCATACCATAACAAAGAATAGTCAGATTCCCTGTTCTATTAGATCTTACCTTAATTTCTATTAGCTCACCTTAATGAATTCAATCAGATTTTGATGGGAGTTAAACCTGATTGTTATTGTGTATGCCCTCCCATAAGCAAATTAAATTTGTATAGTTTGGTATTGCTGATTTTAGGACAATTTACACGTCATATCTGTTATTGCTATTAACAAGCAATGTTAATTCTACCAATAATATTGGTGTAGGCAATTTATCTGTATAATTCTGTGGGACGGTATTACTTAGTCAGGAAATGACAGTGGTTATTCATATCATTATTGAATCTTCAGGTCCATCATCTTTGCAATCGTGCTCCATTTGCAAGATTTTCAGGCCTGCGTGTCGATCCAGATTTTGTGGAGATCCCTAGCCAAGTGTTCGAGAGCTGGTGAGTAGTTGGTGAGTGGTACTGGGAATATAGATTTTCGACTACTAATGTTGACGTACTCAAACTAGTTTCTTGGGCATTTTTGGAATAGGTGTTACGAGAGCAGCATTTTGAAGTTGATATCTGGATTCCATCAGGTGACATGAGGGCATCATTGTTTCACAATATCGTTTTATGTTTTCTGGCTATGTCTATAGGCTTGTTTAATTCTGTATGATATTTGTAAATGCTGAGCCAACTGAGCATATAGCGGATACTTGAGCAACCTGTTATGTGTTCCTTGCTTCAAAATTCCATTTTTAATGCGTTACATAAGATTAAACAAGTGTTCACAGATTAATGCTTGAGTATGTTCTCTTGCAAATTTGTACATGTTTTAAAGCTACTTCAGAAGCCTCTTTACCCTGCTCAAGTTCCGAGTGTTCCATTTTTATGGTTAACTGTGCTGAAACATTAGACCCTGCTTTAAGTTGTCTGTTGTAAGTTGTCAAATTTTGCTTTGTTGATTTTGGACTTCATCTAAATGATAGGATATCACTAGGACAATCAGAGATGACATTTGCATGTCACTGAAGAGGTGGAAGCACTCCTTTTCTGCACTCAAATTGAGGCAAGAAATACTTTACTGTAAGTCCCCTTTGAACTTAGAACCCCTGAGGCTGATTAGGTTAAAGGATGCTGATGCGTTTCATGTAAACTTTTATTTGGGTTAGTGCATGATATATGATTCGGTTGATGTAGATTCGCAATGGCCAGATTGGTGCATATTATACATAAGTTTTCTTTTTTTTTATGTTTTTTTTTTTTTTTATGAAACCATCAGGTTACACAAGTTGTTTCCATTTTTCTGTAATACACCTATTTTTTTCAGGTCTTTTTGATCAAATTATACACAGTGATGACAATGTTGATTTCGTCGAGTTATTCAAGTATCTTCATCCCAAGGTAAGAGCTGAAGTAGTCATTAGTTGATTGATATACTCCACAGTGGGGTTATAATGATAATTTTCTTATGCAGATTATGTTGGGGTTACCAATCTTGGAAGGAACAAATCCGGCTTCATGTTTTCCTCATTCAGTAATTGGACTTGAAGCTGCTTGCTACAGTTGCATTTGGAGCAAGGTTTTATTAAACCCATATTCCTGTCATTCATTTTTTTAGCATAGATGAGTCGATTCCTGTCTTATCCAATTCTACTTTTCATTTGGCATTCCACTCTCTTCTTGTGGATTTTGGGAAATATTTTATAACCCTTAAATATATTGTTCGTTCAATGTGTTCTAACGTTCAAACTGGTATCCGTAGGTTTTTGCAGCTGATATATTTGCTTCAAAGTTCCGTGATGGCCTTTTAAACCAGTATGTTGGATCACAATTCCGGAGTAAGGTAAGACACTAAGACATGTGGAGTCTTTCAGCTAAGTTCATCACTATGTTCCAAAATACATACACATCTGAAGGCTGACAACATTATGCATTTACATGATACTTGAGTTTCAGTTTCAGGCAAATGAGAGATAGCTAAATGACCATGGTTATATTTTTCTCCAATTTGTCTTTCTCATAAAATAGAACAAAAATGGTGGTCAACACACTCTACCCATGGTTAGTATGGTGATATTGTCCTTTATCAGATTGATGCAACTAGGAGCCACGAGGAAAGCTTATCCTTCAGCTATTGCTCCAGTCAATGCTTAAAGCGGGTCTTTGAATAATAGGTCTACTATTTTAGGCGCAATTTTAATTTAATATATTTACCAAGTATCAGTAGAGTCATTCTTTGGAGGATAGAAGTAATACGGTAATGGTCAATTAGAACGGAGACTGCCGTGGTGTTATATGTTCTACTTTTATGCAGGTATTGGCTCCAGGAGGAGCAAAGAGTCCAATTGAATCTTTATCGGACTTCCTCGGAAGGGAACCATCGATTCAAGCTTTTGTCGATAACATAGTCTCATCCAGTTCAGCATGAGGTAACAGCTATGGCAATCAATATCCACCACGCTTCCTTTTTTCCTTTCTACTAGAATTGCCTCTCTTTTTTTTTTTACCACGTGTTAGAAGGTGATCTAGCCACACTTTTCACGTCTTCTTTGCTCCAATTTTCGTTCTGGTCACACCCTGCCTCTCGCATCTCTCTCCTTCTTGTTGTGGAAACATCTTTACTGCTTCAGCAAAAGCAATGAGATATGTGGTGGCCTAAAACATGATAAGTTTAAATTAAAGGAGTGTTTTACTTCTTACGTTGTGAATTTTAGAATGATGCAATCCTTGCTTCTGTTAGTACTGAAAATAGAATACCATTATAGCATGGCTTTTCATCTTTCGAAATGATGCCAAGCTTAACTTGACTGGAAGCCATTCTTGTCTGGAGTTGGACCTTTTCATAGCACAGCTATGTCAGGAATGTTGGCTTTAATTTCAGCAAAAGGAATCAAAGCAACACGTGAATTAACATGGGAACAGTTGGAAGAGGTTGCTCCAGAAAACCTGCTGGCAATGAGCTTGAGCTTGTTAGAGATTAGGATGGTCTCGGCTATTTCAGGTCCAAATTCAATCCATTCATTGATATAAGTACTTCGGAGAGGAGAAGCCTGTAAGAAATGTGTTAGGATAACTTCCTTTAAATATGCAGCTGCATTGCTGCTCTCTTTGTTAGGATCTCATCCTTCTGATCCTTCTAAGGTATCAACATTGGTGTTAGTAGTTCTTACAATGCCCAAACAAAAGGGTCTTGTTTCTTCATCAATGGAAGTTATTAAGAATGCATGATGCTTGAAGAGGGACCGGGCGAGATTTATTTGGATAATTAATATCTCAAGGTGGCCAGAGTGGATCCTGGACCAAATATTGGGAGCTATGAAAGTTGCTTATGTCACATGTATGGAATGCTTAATGACCTCTTTGGTTGGTTGATGGAAAATTCTCTTTTCCTTTGGGATCATGGCTTGCCAGGAGGAATGAGTTGCTAAAAGGATGTGATGGGGCTTTTTGTCGATACCCTTCACTCGTTGGATTAATGAGTTGTCAAATATGAGGTTAGCATTTAGGTCATAGGCATTGCTTAATTCATCTATCTCGGTAAAAGGAAATCATTTTCCCTGTTATTTTTACCAGTTTATGCACCCATAAGCATACAAAACGTGACTTGCTACGTACTCTTGCAGGTGCTCGGTTTCCTGTTCGTTTTTCTTTCGACAAAGCAAAACTAACAAAGTTTCATCTTTCCTTTCTCCCTCCAGTTATTCTGGATTCCTTCCATGACTCGTCTTTTTAGTTTTTATCTGGTACCGAATTGCGTCACTTTCTTCGCCAGATGTTGCGTTCAGTTTCTTCAGCGGCATATACATTGCTCTTACTCTGATTCAATTCATTGCATGGTGTTTCATGCTTGGTCAGTGTCACCTTGCTACTTTTCCACACATCCCAGTACATTTTTGTTCTAATCTGTCATAGCTATGAATTTTCCTTGTGGAGACGTGACAAAAAGATCTTGGTTTCTTTCGAGGCATGAAAATTGTCTTGCGAGGAGCATACCCAGGTTGATATATAGGTTCTGAGAGAGGTGAATTGGTTTGCCTTAATTAAACTTCTTTTACACATTTTTTTGAGGGCCTGTTTGATTGGAGCATTAGCATGTGAGATAGTATTAGCTATTCCATGTGCTAATACTATATAGTATTTGGTGCAAAAAAAAATATGCGGGATATGTAGTACTGTTGGATTACAATACAACGAAAATGAAGGATCATATAGAGTAATAGGAGGTGGTATTGCATATACTATCAATGTAGGATATGTCGGATAATTTTTTCCAGCGAACTTTTTAGCATAATTTTTTTTCGGTAAACTTTTTTTGGTGAATGTTTTTTGACAAACTTTTTGCGGGGAACTTTTTTCGACGAATTTTTCCGATAATTTTTTTCCCCGGGTACTTTTTCTAATAAATTTTTTCTGACAAATTTTTTCCTGATAAATTTTTTCCGACGAACTTTTTTCGACGAAATTTTTCCGGCGAATGTTTTCCGACAAACTTTTTTTTGGTAAACTTTTTTCAGACTAATTTTTTTCCGACGAACTTTTTTAAACAAACTTTTTTCCAGCAAATGTTTTCCTATGAGTTTTTTCCCAGTAAATTTTTTCCAATAAGTTTTTTACAATAAATTTTTTCTGTCAAACTTTTTTTGACAAACTTTTTGTGGACGGTTTGTAGATATAATTATCCGACGAATTATATTTACAAAACAAACACATTGAAAAATAATACCCCATTACAGATAATGTGGGGAGCCCAAAAAAGACATCTCCCCACTAATGAGAAGGCTTATTGAGATCAGAAATGAGATTGGCGGAAGAGTGGGGATTAGCAACCTTGGGCAGATGTTCGAGTCTTGGTCGGCTAATGGTAGATTCTTATCTGCTAAAGCATATGACTTTTTGAGAAGGAAAAAAGATAATGTGTGGTGGAAGAAGCTTGTCTGGAGTCCCGTGCTCACCCCCCGTTTCTCCTATTTCTTATGGCTCACCATGCATGGGAGGCTGCAAACCAAGGATCGATGGAGGGGTGACAACATATCCCAAGAATGCCCTGTTTGTAAGAATTACCCCGAAAGCATTGATCATATTTTCTTCTCATGTTCTAGTCATAAGCAGGTATGGAGGGTACTATGCTGCTGGCTAGGAGTTTCCTTGCCCTGGAAGATCTCTGCTGCGGCCAGAATTATTAATGGACAGTATGCTCATGCTAGTATTGGGGTAAATGGGGATGCTATGTGTGCATGTCTTGGGGTTGCCGTGTATTCTCTTTGGAAGAATAGAAATACCTGCCTTCATGGAGGAGATGGTATGGATACAGATACCCTTATCAGGGTAATTCAAAGGAGAGTGTATGAGCTGCTATACTGTAAATACCCCACTCTAGCCTATCCCTGATAGGCTTTCAGGGGCCCTGACGATTTTGTTTGCTTTCTTTGATTTCTTTTGATGTATACTTAGATGTCTAGTTGGGTGCCATCCCCTAGACTTTTTAGAGCTGTACTTCATTGACTGATTCTTAATATACTTACCGTTTCTCCAAAAAGAAAAATAATACCCCATTACTTCATATCCTCATTATTATAATCTCTTCTTATATCCCTCATTATTTTATATCATCATTTTTTAATCCTGTAATTAAATACACCTAATGAATTATTTTTTTCGTTACACATGCTAGCACAAAAGGGGCAACATATTTATTATTATTATTATTATTTATTTTCGTTGTTAGTTGACAATAGCCATCAACAATTAAATGGATGTGTCTAGTGTCAAAGGTTTGGACCCCCATAGGACTGATACAGATATACCGAGTCTTTATAGGACTGAATCAACCTTCTCTACACGTCTCATATGACCAATGCTTGAAATAACCTCACCCATGCAAAGTCGTCTTTGTAGTTTTTCTAGTGATATGTTGAAGTATTGAAGTAATTAATTGCATAACTTTGATATTGATGTCTACTTGTAGGTCATGATTGAGTGCATCTATTCTAAAACTTTCATGCCCTGCCAAGTGTGTATTCTTTATTTTACTGTAAGATATCGAGAATTCGTGAAAGCTGGATGTGGATTTGTATTTATGATAATTTATAAAAATCAACACTAACTTTATGTCATTTGCATTAACCATCACTATCGTTAAAAATACAAAAAATCACCCAACCTGAGCTCAACTCAATTTTGCAGGGTTAAATTGTCTTCAAACTTGCGGAAGTTTTGCACAAGCTCGAGTGCAGTTGTATGATCTGTGTGATATCTCCAGTCCTGCAAGAATTCAAAGGTTTGCTCTGAATGTCCAAGAGCTTTTCAAAAGGAAAGATATTCAAGTCAATTTCGATCTCTTTCTAGCTAATAACATTTCTAATCAAATGTATGCTTCAAAGTAGGTGTATGTTTTTTTTTTGGGGAATATATTAGAATTGTTTCATTCTAGTTTGCAGACTTATTTTGACCGTTGGTTTATTTAAGTGGTTTATTATTCTCGTTGCACGAGGTCTTGAGTTCGAATCCCATGTGGTTTCATTCTTGTTTAACCTAATATTGTTGTCCAGTGCGTAGATTCTGCTGTTTTTCATCACAAATAAGGGGTTGTTTGGTTTGTCTGTTTTGAGTTTTCAGTTTTAAATTTTCAGTTTTCAGTTTTGACCTTTTAGTTTTCAATGAAAACAGAAAACGTGTTTGATTTATAATTTATAATTTATAATTTGTTAGGTCTTGAGTGTTTTCCATGGTTTGTATGTTTTGAAAAAATTTTATCGAAAATATTAAAAATAATTTTTTATCGTTTTCTGTATTTTGAAGATTTTGACTTAAAAATTATTTTCTGTTTTTAGAGAATAGAAAATAAAAAATTCAAACCAAACATATTTTCTGTAAAATAGAAAACACAGAAAATAGAAAATAGATCAAATGAAAGCCGCTAAGCACACTACATTAATATTTTTTGCCATTGTATATTTAGATCGTCCAAAATACCCAAAGTGTGAAATGACAAATTAGGGCTTATACATAAAATATAAATTATTCACACCACTCCAGCGAAGAAGACTAATGCTATCCCATTAATTCATCAACTAAGCCAAGCCACCTGCACACAGAGTCATCCCTCACACTGAACTCTAAAGCAATCAATTTTGTTACACAAACCGACCACATGTGAAAGTCTCACAGGTTTTTTTAAAAAATTTTTTTCCTCTTCCTGGAGTGATCGTGTGTGGGGTCACAGTTATGTTATTTAGACAACTTTAAAACTTCAATAAAACTCCATGTATATTATTTGTGTGTCATCTTGTTTTTTATTGGTTGATTTTTTTTTTTATTTTATTTTATATAATTAATACATTAAATATAATTAATGCTCATAAAAAAAACAAAAAAAAAAGAAAATCAACCAATGAAAAACAAGCTGACACATAATTAATGTCGGTGGAGTTTTGTCTCGGGTCATGTGTTTCGGTCAGGTTATATGACAAAATTAAAAAAACAATTTAACTCCTCAAGTCTGGTAACTTATTGATAAAAAAAAAAAAAAAAGTCTATGCTATAACTTTGTTTGAATCAATATTTTTTCGAAAGATAAGAATATAAAATAATGACTTGGCGGAGCTTGGGCATATAAAGTTCGGGTTAGGCCTAAGTTTTGGATCAACAATAAAAATTACGGTCTAATTTTGACCTGATCAGAACAAACACGCTTCTTTTCTTGCTTCTCTATGGAGTTACGCGGCAACCATTACAAATTCGTATACAATTGTTTATTCATGCCTTATTATTATCTACTAGCGGTTATTTGTGTCTTCGACATGATAAACACGCAAAACAAAAATCAACGAAAAAATATATGTTAACAACTCTTTTAAAAAAATCAACAAAAAAATAAAATTATAAATCATAAAATAATATTAAAAATTTGAAATTATTGTATTAATATTATTCTTATTTGGATTAGCTCAACATTTTAAAAAATTTGACTATAATATTATATGATTTTTATTAAATAAATTATTAAAAAAATTCACTTTTATTAAAAATATTAATATTGTAAAAAAATATTCTCATCTCACACCAACCCACTTTATTACCAACCCCACCCTACTTTATTATCCACTCCATTAATTTATTACACTCTATTTATTACTCACTACACCTCTCCTTAATCCGACGATTGACATTTCTTCCCGCCTTTTTTATCATTCTACGGCCGAAAATATCTTGACATATTTTGGGGGGACATTTCAAAATATGTCATACTTTGTATAATAGATTAGCGGTTACCCGTACTTTCGGCACGATAAGCACTCCACTCTCGCAAAATAAAAATCATCGAAAAAATATATGTTAGCGACTCTTTCAAAAAAATCATCGAAAAAATAAACTTATAAATCATAAAATAATATTAAAAATTTGAAATTATTCTGTTAATATTAGTCTTATTTGGATTACCTCAACATTTTAAAAAATTTGACTATAATATTATATAATTTTTATTAAATAA